>CAJHQP010000942.1:0-141103 GCA_905132765.1 Moricandia arvensis
GTTTTTACATGGGTTGGGTTGCCGATCCCCCTTGTTCAAAATCGCTCAATGTATGCTCACAAGAAGTGACTCAGGTGTCGTCGCCTCTCATGGTCGGACCTCTTGCTCTTCGAACAGCCCTTCTATCAGCACACCAGTTTCACCTTTCTAAAGTCTGGATGCATTCTAACCTTCAAGAGCTCATCTGAGCCATCGTCTCGAAGTCATATTTGTTGGAACTCAATAAAGTTCTCTCAGATATCAAGATCCTATCTTCCTCTTTTAATTTAATTAAATTTTGTTTCATCCTATGAGAGCAGAACATGATCACGGATTTTGTGTAAAGTATATATTTGTAATGTTTCTCCCATGTTGTATTGAAGTTTTAATTTTAATAGATTGATGTTCAGAAAAAAACGTTCTTCTGAAATTAAAAAATATATACTTTTTTCACGAGTCTGCAATAGTATTTTTTTAGTTTGCAGAAAAATCTGATTAGAACTGGTATAAAAATGTTTTACATTAACAAAAGTTTATAATTTATTTGATGAAGCTACGATGCATCACAAAAAAAAACCATCACAATGCTGATAGAAATATAAAAGGGCAAATTTCTCAAATAACCATTTTTGAAGTTTTTGTCACAAAATAATTTTCAAAAACAAAAATGACTAAACTAACTTTTTTTATTTTTTTAAATTTTAAATTTCACCCCCAAAACTCTACCCCATGACACTAAATCTTAAATATAGATTAGTTAACCCAAGGGGTATAAATGTATATTTACACCTTTTAATAAAGGTTATTTTGATCATTTTTTAAAAAAAAAATTATTTTTGTGATAACATTTTTTTATATCTATCTTAGGGTATTACTCAATATCAATACTATTAAAACAGAAGCACAAAGTTGGACCCAACTTGCTTCTAGGTGAAATATTTAAAAAAACTATACAATATAATTAATATGACTATAACTTTATTATAAAACAACTTACCCTAAAATCTAGCAAAAATATAGAAATACTTAATAATATCTTTCCAAATAAGTTACATTATATTTTTGTTTCTATAGTTCAAATAAGATTCAAAAAAATATCTTTAATTATCATTCTTTAAAGTGCATTTAATATTATCTTTAAGTACTTTTAATTTTAAATGAAAATAGATATCTTTAATATTTATCTTAAATAAAAAAATTCGTAATTATTACTAAATATTATTCTAAGAGACTGTAAATTCACTTTATTTATATAATAAGAAAATAAAAAATCAATATAATAAGAAAATTAAAAATCTCTAATATTTTATATATACATAATTTATATTCATAATTAAATTACTACCCGAATTAATATATATAAAATTAATTAATATAACTATTTTATAAATCTTAAAGTTAAATGGTTGACTAACCTTTTGTATATTAAGGTTATATATTATGAATTTTGACCTATTATATATACACATTTATTATAAATTTCCTATACAATTTTGTGTAATCTATAATATTATTAACTATATACCCTTAAATACAGCTTACATATGGTAAGATTTAAAGAAGTAAATCTAAACAAATATATCGGTCAAATATGTATTAAGTAAGATCTTCCATATCGGGTTCTACGTAATGCAATCTATAATAAATTATACTTTAAAATTTATTGCTAATAATTTCTGTCATATTTATTAGACATTATATGCCAATTTTTTATAAGGTTTATCAAAAAAAAAAAAGAAACACGAATGTGGAAATTGCTGATTACACTAAATAACCAATATTCCACTTAAAATACATAATCAAAATTATGTATAAAAACGATACATATTAACACACTTTAGGTTAGGCTTGGCTTACCCGTTGAAATACGGGTTAAGTATTTTGAATTTTTCTTTTAATTTATATCACATTTTAGGTTTCATTCTGGTAAATTTGTAAGTACGAATTGAGTTTTAATATAACATATTGATTTTAATTCTAATTTATATCACATCGTAAAACTCATAATATAACCATATATCGTTTTAATTATATTGGTTCGGCTCGAATATATTTGAAGTGAAATCTAAAATTTTAAAACAAAACAAAAATAGATATTTATATAGACTTGGATATTTAAGGTAATTATTTAAATTTAGATACTTATTTTAAATATCATTTCAAAATAAATATATAATTGAATATTATTTAAATTTCTATACTTATTTTATGTTTCAAATATTTATATGTGTAATCAATTTGGACAATCAGATTGGTTTTTCGGGTTTTTCTATTTTTTTGGATTATCCGTTCGAGTTCGGCTAATAACTTTTGAGTTCAACTATGTTTTGTACTATCCTACAAGATTCATTCTGGTATTTCTTACATTTTGTTTAGGTACAGATCACTTTTTGGTTCAAATCGGTTTGGATCACATATTACGGATTTTACGTCTATGTCTACTTTGAATAAAGAGAAAATGCAATTATAAAAAGTTTTTAATAAAAAAATTATCCCGCGCTTTAAAAGCGCGGGTCAAAATCTAGTTTATATATTAAAATGCATGGTGAGATAGATCGATATGATTTTTCTACGACGTTCCTTAAAAATAAATATGTCTAATTGTTTTTGTTTGCTTAAATTGGTATGACAACCGGAGAGTGGAGACCATCTAGACTGGACCAGCCCTAAACCATTAAGTCCTCATGTATATAAATTATTTTGGGTATGACGTGACCCAATCAACACATGTACATAACAAGACATTGAACCTGTGGATGAAAACAGGAGAGCATTGGGAAACGTCTAACTATTTGGTTCTTGAGTTAAAAAAAAAACTGAAGGACCATAACAGATTAAGTGGGCGACGGTAACAGTATGACATTCACGTTGCTTGACATTGATTTCAAATGAAGCCAAAAGTTGGCTAGTACATAGAAAAACGTGATTAACTTTACCAACCAAACCAAATGGAATGTGAATAACTGAATGTCCGTCGTTGCTTTGTAGAAAATTCATCCCAAAAGGCGCCCATTTGGAAACAATCTACTATCAATATTAATTTGCGTCTACTTTTTTGTTTGTTTTGGAACTGGATCAGTGAAAAGTTTTTTATTATATGATTTAAAGATCAATTATGCTCGTAAACCTGTGGTGATGATAAAACCATAACTGAAGAAGTAGTTCTTGAATTTAGCAGATGGACCGATTGGTAAGAATTCTCGCTTTATACTGTTATTTTAGATTTTTGGTTGTACAGATTTTGACTGTACAGATATAAGTATTTATATAAAATTTATTGATAGTTTAAAATGTAGAATATGTAAATATCATTTCAATATTTTATTTAATGAAGCAATTTATATCAATCATAAAGAAAAAAATATATATGACATCAATATAACATAATACTAGACTTATTTTCATTATTCTTGTAATCAAAATTTAAGATTTATTGTAATTTTAATATTTCTAGTTTCTACATAGTGTTGATTGTTCATATGTATTTTGGATATTCAAGTAAGCAAAATGATAACTTATATAAACCATTCATCATTTGATAACATTTTAAAAAATTAATCTATTTTCTACTGTATTTATTTGTAAAACATACTATTTAATATGTTTGTATAGATCAATATTGACACTTGTATGATATATGATATACAAACCGAATAATAACAGTGGTTGATAATTATGTAATTATATATACATGTGTATTAACTAAAAATAATTTAATGATCTATTTCAAATGACCTAAAATTTATGCATGAACTCTTTAACTATATAAATAATAATAGATGTATGAATCAATAAATAACAGTAAGATATAACTATAAAATTATCAGTACATATGCTAAGTTTTATTTTTAAAAATAAAATTTATGTTAATTGGAAAAGATGGCTAAAAGTTAAACATGTTTCAATTGATCTCAACTTAACAATAATATATTTATGTTTTTTAGTTATTCGCTTGACCAATGTGAGAAATGAAATCTAAAGAATATTATATGGCTAAATGTATGACACCATTAATTTCTGTTTGAAAAAATTGCAATATTTTATTTTAGGAAATGAAAGTTTACGTTAGCATGATATTAGGAAATTTGGTGTAACCAATACAATTTTTAAGAAAACTGTTATTTGCTACTTATTTTGTAAGTTGATTATTAAAGTTAATTATGGTTAAAATGAAAAATGGGAATGACATTAGAGTGTAATTAAAAAGTTATTTCAAGGGTCAATTTGTATTTGTACTTCAGTTTTAATAGATTAGATAGATCTTAAAATAGTAACAGTTAAAAGTTAATTTTACTCAATGAAAATATTTATATGAAAGTTATATTTATTGTGGGATGAAGAAAATAAATAATTTAGAAAAAAGTTAAAAAAAATATTGTTGTAAATTTCACATACAATTAGGTCAGATGTGGTATTTGCAACAGATTGTTTCTCTCGTGAAGATAACGTCTACACCTATCGAATATAAACCTATGGAATGATCAGTTTATTGGAAAAAAAATCAATGATGTAAATATTTCTTTCCCAACTTTCAGTTCCAACATATTCCAAGAGCAAATATTAAAATGGTGTACAAGCTTGCACAAGATGTTCAAAGTTCATTTCCCTTGTATATTATGTTGATTATATAGCACCGATTTAGTTAATTGAATCAGTGACTAAGTTAACTTTAGAAAATACAACTTGGAGGAAAACCTTAAAGTGACTTTAGCCACTTTTAACAAATAAATATTATAAATAGCATGATTAATAAAACTAGAATTTAATTTTTGAGGGTTATACAAAATTGACTCAAAACTTGAAGTCAAACACAAAGCTAGCTTTTATTTTTTTGAAATTTTGACTTGTCCTATTTACCCCATAATTTCTCATTATTCACGAAAATCCCAGTAGAAGACTTTCAGTAAGTTTTCGAAAATTGTGTGTTTACTCTATCATCATCATTTTCATTAATTATTCACGAAAATACCATTGTCATCAATTCACCCAACAACCATGAACAACCAATATAAAGCTCTTAATGCATCAAAAATCGATTTTCACTCATCTTATTTCATATATTATCCATAATTTCTCAATTTCTCTCTATATTCATCTAAAAAATTAAGGTTATTGATTCTAAAGTTTTTAAGGTTCATATAGCCATTCAAGCTCATGATCCCTGGTCATTAACGATTGAGTAGGTGTCTTCGTGAAGTTTTGTGTGCTTGAACAACTTAGCAAGTTTTTCAGTGGTTTAATGTGTGAATCGAATAGTTTACCCAGATTTATTCATGAGAAGACTTATTCGTAAGTCTTCCTGGTCAAAGCATAGGTTGGTTTTGCAATAAACTTTCTGTGTTTTTTGAAAAGACTTTCGTGGAAGTATTTCAACATTTCTTTGTTAACAAAAAAATTTTAAGAAGACTTCCCTAGAAGTCTTCCCAGATAAACAAGTTAGTTTAGCAATTGACTGATCTGTGTCAGAAATTTGACTTTCTCCAGAAGACTTACCGGTAAGTCTTCCCAACTTCTAAATTAAGTTTGCTTACGGTCCGTGGAAGTCTGTGTAGGTTACTTTTGCTATTGAAAATATAAACTTGAACATTTAATTTAAATTGGAAGACTTCTAGATTTTTAATCAGTGATTCTGATCAAATATAAGGTAGCGAAAGACTTTTCTGAAAGTCTTCTCCAAAAAATTCAAATATAGTCAATTGCAAAAGTAACCTACATAGACTTCCACGGACTGTAAGCAGACTTAATTTAAAATTTTGGAAGACGTCCACGGAAGTCTTCCGTTGGAAGACTTATCGGTAAGTCTTCTGGAGAAAGTCAAATTTCTGACACAGATTGGTGAATTGTAAAACTAACCTATTTATCCGGGAAGACTTACCTGGAAGTCTTCCTAAATATTTTTGTCAACAAAGAAAAATTGGAAGACTTCCACAAAAGTTTTCCTTTGTAAATTTTCAATTGCAAAAATGACCTGAATGGAAGACTTCCACGGAAGCCTTCTAGGAAAACTTTCTCGAAAGTGTTCTACGACAATGTATAATAAACCTTTATTTTCTTCAAATTTAAAATGAATTTTTAAAATTTTATTGTTGATTCATGTGTTTTAGAAAATATTTGGGGTCTTGAATGAAATCCATAACTTTATTGGTGATAATTTAGAGTTTATCAAATATGTTTATTAATGCTTCTAGCTAGTGATATAGGGAAGTTTTATGGGTTAATTTTTTGACCTTGATGTTCTATGTTTGTATATAAGAACATAACAAGTTGGAAGACATAAGAAGAAAGATTTAATAAAGATGGAAGACTTAATTATAAGTTTCTAACAAGAAGACATTAGAAGACTTCCTAGAAAATTTAATTATAGGTCTTCTGGAAAGTCTTCTAACGTCTTCTTGTTAAAAGACTTCCCATAAAACTTAATTATAAGTCTTTTAACAAGAAGACATTAGAAGACTTCCCAGAAGACTTAACTATAAGTCTTTTGGAAAGTCTTCTAACGTATTCTTGTTAGAAGACGTCCCATAAAACTTAATTATAAATCTTCTAATAAGAAGACATTAGAAGACATCCCAGAAGATTTAATTATAAGTCTTCTCGAAAGTCTTCTAACTTACTCTTGTTAGAAGACTTCCCATTAAACTTAATTATAAGTCTTCTAACAAGAAGACATTAGAAGACTTCCCAGAAGACTTAAGACATTAGAAGACTTCTCAGAATACTTAATTATAAGTCTTCTGGAAAGTCTTCTAACGTCTTCTTGTTAGAAGGCTTATAATTAAGTTTAATGGGAAGTTTTCTAACAAGAAGACATTTGAAGACTTCCAGAAGACTTAATTATAAGTCTTCTCGAAAGTCTTCTAACGTCTTCTTGTTAGAAGACTTCCCATTAAACTTAATTATAAGGCTTCTAACAAAAAGACATTAGAAGACTTCCTAGAAGACTTAAGACATTAGAAGACTTTCTAGAATACTTAATTATAAATCTTCTGAAGTCTTCTGTAAAGTCTTCTAACGTCTTCTTGTTAGAAAACTTCTCATAAAACTTAATTATAAGTCTTTTAAGAAGATGACATTAGAAGACTAGTATAGACCTTGATGCTCAGATTATATTTAAGTATTTATGTAACATTTGATATTTGGCGAATTTAACTAAGTTTTCTTGAGAAGTATTCTCCCTTAGCCGTAGTATATTTGACTAATTTTTTGTGTTATTGTGTTTTGCTATTGAATTTGTATCAAGAACTTTAATAATGTCAAATACTTTTGGTAAGATAATATTGTAGACATGAATATATTCACAAATTTTTCAATTATTATCTCTTTAAATTTACAAAAGAATTCATAATTAAAAGAGTAGACCTACAAATCACAAAACGACCCTAAACAAAATTATTATAGATCATTTCTCTACAAAACAAGTTTGGACTCCATAACATGAGAGAAGACTCAGTAAAAAGACTTCAGTGAAAGTCTTCTAGTGCATTTTTGTTGGAAGACTTCCATGAAAGCCTTCCAAGTCGTCTCAGATCTGAAAAACCTGCATATCCAAATAAAATAAATCAGTGAGAAAGGACATAAGATAAAAATTAGAAATTAATATAAAGTTTAGTTTTTTTTTATGAAAGACTTAGTTGAAAATCTTTTAATAGAATACTTCTTAGAAAACTTACTTAAAAGTCTTCTAGACCCTAAATTTAATATTCGCCTAGAAAAATTTCGCGGAAGTCTTCTAGTGTATTATTTTTAAAAGTTAAGAACTTTAAGTAATAAGAAGTTACCAAATAATAAAATATGATTTATAGATCTACCTTTAAAGAAGTGGAAGATGAGAACCATGTGATGAGAAACCTGCAAAAACAAAATAAATATTTGAGAAACATGAGATAACAATGAGAACTTGATATAAAGTTTGGTTTTCTTATGTTCAAACAGATTAGAGAGACGTAGAGAGTTTTAGAATGAGAAAATTACTTTTTGCAGCTATTTGAGAGGAAGAGAGATAATGTGTAAATTTTTCTTTATATAAAAAGACAAAAATTCCAATAAACTTGAATATTTTCGATTTAGAAGACTTTCAAGTAAGTCTTCTAATATAATACATCTTCGAAGACTTACTTGAACGTCTTCTAGACCCTAAGCTTACTATCCGCCCAGAAGACTTCCGCGGAAATCTTCTAGTGCATTATTTATTGGAAGACTTAAGTCACATATACCCTAAACTCAAAATAACTAACTAATTATATACAAACACTTCATAAAACTTAAATAAACTTTAAAATTTAAATTTATATCACTTAAAATGTCTATGATGATTAGGATTTTCCCAACCAAAATAGTTTGTACGAAATTATTAAATTATTTTTAAGATCTAATACACTAGATCTTATGAAAGACTTAAGATTTTCACTGGAAGACTTAAGACTTCCACTGGAAAACTTAAGACTTTCAGGAAGACTCAAGACTTACACTGGAAGACTTAAGACTTCTACTGGAAAACTTATGGAAGACTTATATAAAGTTTTCCACCTATTGTTAAGTCTTCCAATATGTCTTCCAATAAGTCTTCTATAAATCTTCGTGAAAGTCTTCCAAGAGAAGGCATTCTTGAACGTCTTCCCAGAAAACTTCCCTGAAAGTCTTCCAATAATGTCTTTTTTTGCAACTGAAAATTTACAAAGGAAGACTTTCATGGAAGTTTTCCAACTTTTATTTGTTGACAAAAAAATTAGGAAGACTTCCAGGGAAGTATCCCCGGATAAACAGGTTAGTTTTGCAATTGTCGATCTATGTCAGAAATTTGACTTTCTCTAGAAGACTTACCGGTAAGTCTTTCAACAGAAGACTCCCACATAAGTTTTTTCAACTTTTACATTAAGTTATGCTTATAGTCCGTGGAAGTCTGCATAAGTTATTTTTGAAATTAACTGTATTTGAATTTTTTTTTGAGAAGACGAAGACTTCCCTGAAAGTCTTTTTCGTTACCTTATGTTTGATCAGAATCACAGAATACAAAATCTGGAAAACTTACATGGAAGTCTCTAATTTAAATTAAATGTTCAAGTTTAAATTTTCAATTACAAAAGTAACCTACGCAGAATTCCACGGACCGTAAGAAGACTTAATGTAAAAATTGAAAAACCTACATGGAAGTCTCTAATTTAAATTAAATGTTCAAGTTTAAATTTTCAATTACAAAAGTAACCTACGCAGAATTCCACGGACCGTAAGAAGACTTAATGTAAAAATTGAGAAGACTAACTCTTCTGGAAAAAATCAAATTTCTGACACAGATCGGTCAATTGCAAAACTAACTTGTTTATATAGGAAGACCTCCAGGGAAGTCTCCTAATAACTTTTTGTCAACAAAGAAATGTTGGAAGACTTCCACGAAAGTCTTCTCTAAAAACACACAGAAAGTCAATTACAAAACTAAATTTGCTTTGACTAAGAAGACTTCCGTGGAAGTCTTTTCTGTCCAGAAGATTTACACGAAAGTCTGCTCTATTGAGAAGACTTACACGTAAGTCTTCTCGCGAATAAATTTGGTTAAACTATTCGATTCATATTTTAAACCACTAAGAAAACTTGCATAGTTGTCCAAGCACACAAAACTTCACCAAGACAGCTACTCAATCGTTAATGACCAGGAATCATTAGCTTGAATGTCTATATGAACCTTAAAAACCTTAGAATTAAAAATTTTAGGTTTTTTGGATGAATAGAGAGAGAAAATTGAGAGATATGTAGTATCTGTGGATAAGATATGAGATAAAATGAGTCAAAATTGATTTTTTGATATATTAAGAGCTTCATATTGGTTGTTCATAGTTGTTGGGTGAATTGATGGCAATGGCATTTTCGTAAATAATTGATAAAGATGAGGGTGATAGAGTAAAATATAATTTTTGGAAACTTACTTAAAGTCTTCCAATAAGTCTTTCAGTGGCATTTTCGTGAACAATGAGAATTTTTGGGGTGAATAGGGCAAGCCAAAAATTCCAAAAAAAAATTAGAATTAGTTTTGTGCTTAACTTCAAGTTTTGAGTCAATTTTGCAAAACCCCCACAACATAATCACATAATATTAATATTTGCTAATATTAATATTCAATGTTATTAAGTAAAAATATTTTAATCTAACTTTTGATATTATAATAACATTTTAGTTTTTATAAATAAAATATATTATTATCAATTTATATAATTTCATTTTAATATTTGTTTTATAAAATATTGAACTATACTGAAGATTTAAGAATACTTTTTTCACCAAATAACACATAAAGAAGAAAATGACCAAAATAGGTTTCATTAATTAAAAAAACATTCTACTCTTATTTTATAGATACATAAATATAAATAATTATTTAAATAATAAAAAAAAAATTGTTTATTTATCAACTTAAAAAAAAAATTCTTATTTTTTTATTTTTTTTTATTATTTTGGAATAGTGATGTTTTTAAAGTTGGTTTTTTCAATTTTATTTTGAAAGCTGAAAATTATTTTAAAACTATTTTTTAAAATCCTAACCCTCCCCCCTCCCCAAAATCTCACTCTCAATTCTAACCCTACGCCTATATTAGTTAACTTAAAAGCTATAACCATTTATTTACCTTTAAAATGAAATATTAGTTAACTTAAAAGCTATAACCATTTATTTACCTTTTTAATGAAATATTTTAGTCATTTTGACATTTTTGTGCTATATTAATAATTAAAAACATTTAGTGTAATCTTAGATAATTTCTCTTTATTATTCATTTCTCTTTACCAGGATAGTTTGAAATTCTATTGAGGTTGGCTGGAGGCATCCAATGATTGTTGATGATAAGAAGATTGAAATTCTTAAACTAAGAGAAGACATCAAGTTGCAATTCTAAAAAGAGAATTGTAATGTATAATGTTATTGATGCAAGCTATTTGAAGATTTTTTTTCAATGTGCATCATCTTAAAAGGTGTAGAAGACATTGAAAAACATTTTTAAAGGTTTTACAAGTGTCAAATGAACTATAAGCTACACTTGTTAACATTAAGATTCAGTAATCTAAGAATATATGAAGGAGAAATTGTAGTTTAATTTAGTGATAAGTTGTGTGAATGTTTTGCTTTTAGAAAGCATTACAAGGACAAACATTTGGTGAAGAAGCAGAAGAGATCATTATCATCAAAGTTTGAGTCAAAGAATTATGTTGTTGAAGTACTCATAGTCTGGATGAGATGGTTTTTGATGTGTTTATTGCAATTCTTCAAGCTTTTGGGTTGAGAAAAGTCACATGAAGACAACGATAAGAAGATCCATATGAAATTGTTTTAAAGTTTTTATCTTTTGAAATTTCTATGGCGATGTTATGAATTTTTTTTTTGTTAAGTATCTGAAACAAAAAGAAAACAAGACAGAGAATGGAAAGAGATATGAGTTTGACTATTCATCATCAATTACAAATTGTGTTCTGAATGTTTGGACATGTTTGTTCTTAATATACAAATTTACATAAGAAAGAATATGAGAAATGACAAGAGTATTCCTAGAAGTGATTTAGATGATTGTGAGGAGCTAATGTTTTGTGACGTTCACAACTTTAGAGTACAATTCTGTAAAACATGTATAGAATCTGCGTCAGCATCAGGATGTGCATCTGAAAGTGATAGTGAGAATGATGAAGGGAGTACCGATGATATGGAGCTTACTAAAAAATATGAGAGATTGTATGAGAATGTGGTCAAGCTGGTTGAAGAGAATTCAATGTTGACTAAAGAGAAAGTCAAGCTAGAAGTTCATGTTGTTTAAAAACTTTAATATTCTTAAGAGAAAGATGAAGACGCATGAAATATTAATGTTCAACTTGGAGAAACACAGAAAAGTTTGAGGGAGCTAAACAATGGGACAAAGAAGCTAGATCATCTTTCAACTTTGGAAAAATTATCGGTTTGGTCTTGGATTCAAAGGAGGATATTCAAATGTTGAAGGTGTTTTTGTGTCAACAGTAAAAAGATTGTAATTACATCAGCTACAAAGCCATCGGTTCAATTTTTTACAGGGAGTGCGACTGATATGAAGAATTTGACTACTACGAGTATTGATACATCGACTGCTATGGGGAAAGTTTATGAATTGAAGAGTGCATCTCAAGGAAATTTTTGATATTTATGTCATCGGTGTGGTAGTTTTGGGCTTATTAAGACAAAGTTTTTCAAGCTATTGCGAGAGAAGAATGAGATGGATCAAGTTTATGATTTGGGATTTTACGGTCCAATACGTTATAATTTTGGTGTTCAAGGATATGTTCGACGTGATTATTTCAAGTTTTTTCAAAAAGTTAATCATGGAAGGAAAAAAGTTAGTAATACATAGTCTAGGAGATTTGATTATTATGGTAATAACAAATGTGATTTCATCCTCGGTTTGGATCTTTGAATAGTCTCAACCAGTATGTGTCCATATGAAAAAAATTGAAGATGCGGTTTTTATGTCAAATATGATGAGTTCACACACAGTTAAAAATGAAGGACTGAATTTGCAATTGTCTAAGATGTTTTGTATCAGTTTACGCAATACTATAGGAGGTAGTACATGTGTGTCACATAAAGATGAGTTATGTTAGAGTTTATGTAATATGATGTAAAAAAGTTACTCTAGCATAGAAAATGAAAAATCTATTTGTTTGATGATAAATAAAAGTTTCTTTTAAGAGAAAAAGAAAACAAAACTGTAACATAAAAGAAAAAATTGTCTTGCAAAAAATTTGTGACGCAAGCTTAAGTTTGCTATACAAGGAGACGTGTTTTAAGAAAAGTGGACCTTGGAGCAGTTGGTGTCATTGATGTGCTTACGTACTAACACACTTGCTGGTTAATTTTAAAGTCTAGCCTGTAGAAGAAGTAGCTTAGAGCATCTTTAACCTTGGAAACCCTGATGGGGTTCCCAAGTTTTTTTTTGGGATTTAAAAAAAGAGAAAAAAAAAGTTAAAAATGAACCAATTGTGGACTGCCACGTGTTAGTGGAATCCGCAAACAGTACAATAAACCAAACAAATGGATCTCTTATTTGGGGTCTTTAAGAGATGGTTCTTAAGAAAATTGTGGGTCCATTTTCTTAAAAACTTCTCTAAGAAACCCCATGAAAGATGCTCTTACGATTGAAATATTCCAAAAAAAGTTTTTAATAGAAAAAAGACATTGTTTGAGAGGAGCTATATTTGATTTATGCATTTTTAATTGGTATATATGCTTTCTTATTCAAGTAAATTCAAAAAGAAACATTTGTGTTTTATTTTTTTATTATGCCATACTATATGGAATTAACAGTATTATAAGATGGGTTGTCTACAAGAAAATCAAGATGAATCCGAGGAAAGGAATCCAAACTCGACTAACAGTCTAAATATTAAGGATCCATATGAGGGATTATACCCTCGCACAGGAGACACTGATTGTCTTAGAACAACGGGTTTTCACTTTAATAAGATTCAAAAAAATATTTATTCAACTTTCGTACCATGTAAGTTGGTTAATCAAAATGAAGACGACATATCAATGTAACATGACGTGAGAAGTGGTACGGGAGATTATGTGTAACTCTTCAGCACAAAACATGTGCCAGTAGACTTTAAACCGTCTGAACTGAAGAGAAGGAAGTATTTGCTAAGAGAATAGCGTAATAAGCAATCAAATTAACCTTGTCTGATTGCTTTGAGCCAAGTAGAGCCGAATAAACAAAATCCATTACATATAACATCTTCTGATCCAAGACTCTACTCCACTAGTGGTAAGAGTCTATAAATAGGATTTTTTTATCGCCAAGAAAGAGATCCAATTTTTCTCACACTCTTGAACATTTTACTTATACAAAAGCTTTGAAAAGTTATCTATTTTCTTGTGTGACACTCTGACCCATTATCCCGACCATTTTCTGGTCATTTCACCACCAAACTCTTGTTTTACTTATATAATAGCCTCCATGGATTCATCCTTCTTTCGGACCATTTAGCTGTGCACTATCCCTCATTATGTTTCTTTTATTTTTTAGGTATCCAATGCCACTTTTGTTGTCTTCCTTCGTAAAAAACACCCTTAATTAATATTTTCAGGCTTCTATGTCTTTTCTTTTCACATGAGAGTTTCCTCCCTGGCAAAAAAAAAAATACTTTAAATATATATGTATACATATATATGAAATATAAATATATTTAACTGTCAAGCAAAATATTTTATAGATAAATGTTCCAAATCCTTACATTATCATTTTAATTAATTAATTATAAAAATTAATTATAATATTTCCAATCTGTTAGAATTATTATATTTAATGATTTACTTATTTACTTCAGTATAATTTAAATATATAATACATTCTTGGTTTTTAACTAAAATATTTAAATTATGTATTCTTACAAACTTTGTGTTAAACGGTTTCTTACCAATTATAAATGTTTCACAATCTTCTTACCAATTATAAATGTTTCACAAGCATAATTTTTTTTAACCTATTGCATTAAACCATAAACATCACATAAAAAGTAACCTTATCTCTACATGTATAATTTATTAGGATTTTGGGAAAATTTTAAATTCTACCACAAATTTGATACCACTTTCAAATTTACCATTAACTAATGACTATTTTTAAAATTACCATAAATTTATGATAAAAATAGACTAAATTAATTTTTTTAAATATTTATAAAACATTTAGAAATTCAACCCCATACTTTTAACATTAAACTGTAAACAATAATCACTAAAGTGTAAACCCAAATGTTAATATATTTTTGATTGAGGGCATTTAAAAAAGTGGTACTTAACGTGTGGTATTCTTAACAATTTCTCTAGGAATTTTTGGAAATTGTCTAAAATATCACATTCCTACTACCACTTTTCATGTTTATCTTAATCACCTTTATCCTCATTTTTAAGAGAGAAAAAGACACATAGCCTATGGTTCATTAATCTAAGACTTAAGATTTAGAGTTCAAGGTGGGATAAAGTTTTGGAATATAGAGTTTAAAATTCTAATTAATCTAAGAGTCATTTTTCTTTTAGTGAAGCATTTATTTGTGAAAATGTCTTTTTAGTGAAGATAAAGATAAATAATGGTACTAATAATGTGGTAAACATGAAAAAAATTCAGGTTTTTCATGCGTCATACACGGAAAAAAAAATTAAAATATAATATTATTTTATTTTATATTTAAGTTTACATTTTGAAATAATTACTTTTATATTTAAATTTCAGAAAAACGCATAAATACATAGTTTTTAGTCTTATTTTTGTTTGGTTTAAGTCTTTGAATTTAATTTTATTTAAATTTTAATGGAGTTAAACTTAAATTTTATACAAAATAATTTTTTATTAATTTATTAAATTTAGTAATTATTTATTTTAAACATGTCTCTTACTCCTTAGTTTTATGGGAAATTTTCTAAAATACCACATTCATACTACCACTTTTCATGTTTAACTTAACCATTCTACCTTCAATTTTTAAGAGAGAAAATACACTTATAATCCTAAAGTTAATTAATCTAAAACTTATGATTTAGAGTTAAGGGATGGGTTAGAATTTTGAATGTGAAATTTAAGATTCTAATTAATCTAAGACTAAGAGTCTTTTGTCTTTTAATTAATAATATATTTGTGAAAATATCTTTTTAGTGAAAATAAGATGAATAATGATATCAATAATGTGGTAAACATGAAAATTTCTCTAATTTTAAATGTTTTATTTAAATATATAAATACTAATAAATTATGAATTTTTTTTTATTTTAGTTAAAATAAGTTAAATTGATAAAAGTAAATATGTTAATCAACCTAATGAACTAATAAATATAAATTTTAATCATTAATCTACAACAATTTTATTTTATTTTATTAGCATTGATTTAGTTTGTATATGTTAATATACACTTACAGCTAACTTTTGATTATAAATATCCGTACGGTGACGAATGAGTATTAGTTATTAATATATCTCAAAAAATTTGCCAAAAAATATTTATAGAGAATTTTTATTTTATTAATTATATGTGAGTTATTAGCCATTATCATATCTAAACATCTTGCTAAAAATATATATTATTATAAAAAAATTGTATATATTACCATTAAGTTGATGTCATGTCATATTTTTTAAAACATATACCATCTTTTTTTTAGTTGAAAATAAATATGACAACAACACATATACAAATCATTTCGCAAATAATGTGTAGGGATATCATTCAAATTTTAACACAAAATTTTTCTAAAATTTAATTTAATCACTACTTACATATTACACTATTTTAATAGCATACACCATCGTGAGATCATTTTACCATTTCATCAATTTTTAGTTTTTGATATGTTTCTTTGTCTACAATAAAACCTTATAAAATCCTTTAGTTTTTACTATTTAAATAAATTCTTAAACTTATAATTTTTATTAAAATATATTCCTAAATATTAAATCATTTTTAATCTTGAAATGAAAAACACAAATTGAACTTCTTATATTATTAGAATCTAATATAACTTAATAAAAATAATCATTTTCAACAAAAAAAAAATCAAACCGGCTTTTAATATATAAAACTAAAATTAAATATTATTTTAAGTAAATTGATTATATAAAAAAATATTTATTGTAAGTTAAACGGCATACACCCTTATTTATATATAACATCAGATACGTTCACATATACATCATCTGTATCAATAATGTACAAATTTTATCTTGTGGTAGATATCTAAAATAATTTAATCACAATTAAGGATTTACCCATGCAAATGGATAACTCCAATACCTACAGAATTATTTGATTTGACAATACACTGACAAAATGCCTTAGAGACTATCACGACAAAAAGTGAGAAGACAGTGGCCAATATATTCCAAAATTTTCACAATTCTCAAAAGAAATGACAGAAAATTCCAAGATCCAACAGCTTCTCAATTATCATCTCTATAAATACCATAGAATTCAATGCATTCAATGCTTTTTGATATTCCTACTAGTGTTTTCTTATTTGTATCATTAATGTCTTGCTTTTGACAAGATCGTAATTCTATTAAACTGTTACTAATTCTATCTCCTCCTATCTTTTGATGTTTCTTCTGATTTTCATGTATATTTGGGCTGGCTTTGTTCTATGATCTTGATTATGAAATCTCTTGGATCTATTAATAATGGATTTCATGTTTTTATGTTTAGTGCTTCTCTTCTAGATGATTTCCACGAAATACGTTTAAATCTTTGTTACCGATGAGATTTAGATATTCAAGTTGTTGGATACTCCTAGTTATATGGCTTTCTGCATGGTAGTCTCTAACAAAAGTTAGGACTTGGGGTAATTTGGTAGGATGATGAATTTGTTATAGAACTTTGGGCTTATGTTTACTTTATTCGTTCTCACTGATTGAATTTACTTATGGTTCTTGATAAGGTTTGTGAAGTCTCTTGGTATGGCTTGGTGATTTGGGCACAATGCTCTCACGGGAGTAATTAACGCATGCATGGTGATGAATATTTCTAAGAACATTATTCAACATTTCTTAGGACCTAAGTTATGTTAAGCATGGGTGTCCAAATCTTTATAACCTTGTTAAAATTTTGGGACCATATTTCTAGAAAAAAACATCCATCAGCTTTTGACAAAGTTTATCAGGTTGTGAATCGACAGCTCCTTGCATATATGGAAATGGAATATCGTGTCGTTTGCCAATTAATTACTACTATGTTATATAAAACCCAAGCTACACATAATTATATCCTTTAGAGCATCTCCACCAATTTTTATTTTAAAGGAAGAATCCACATAAAATAAAAGATAAATGGAAGATTCTCCAACGCTAAGTTTAAGTATTTTAAAATTATTTTAATATATTAAATTTTTAGTCTTTAATGTTATCAATAATTAAATATAATCATTAAACTTTTAAAAATCAATAAAACATTTGACAAATATTAAAATAAATTATTTTGAAATATGTAATAACATGTAATCAAATATAACTATAAATAAGTATAAAAAGTGTTTAATCATGTTTTTCAACGGAAAAAAGTTTGAAGAAATATAAAAATAAGAATTAAAATGTAATATATAAAAAATTATTCATGCAATCATGAAACATATATATATTCGTAAAGAAAAAAATAAAAAGTGAATAGTGTTCTAAAGGGTTCAACAATACCTCTTTATACTTGAGAGTGTATTATTCACCTCCTTTAAAAAATAAAGGAAGAAAAAGATGTTGGAATGAAAAACTCTTATAATAAAAAGATAAAGAGATGTTGAAGATGCTCTTATCGTAATTTTGAGATAATTTTATCTTAACAAATCAATTGTTATATAATTAATATAATTTAATCATTTTAAAATATTTGAAGGATAACATATATTCATGAATTAAATATTTTAGGTTTATTTTAATATTTGAAAATATAATTTATCATTAATTTATATGTAACTACATTAATAAGAATTTAAATGGATAATCAGTTTATCGATCAATTTGACAACATTTTAGTTTATTAAAATGATAAATAGTCAAATGGGGTAACCTTTTCTTTTAACATATTTCTCAGTTGTATACTTGTATTGATGTTGAGGTAATTATTGATGGAACAAAAATATTTATAATATCTAGTTGTGGAGACTCTGTTTTTGAATGACGAGAATAAGTATGAAAATATCTTACTTATTTTGCCATTACGCGATTTGGACCATAGTGCATGACTGGTGATTTTAATGAGATAACATGGCATGGTGAAAAGAAGAAGGCGTGTGGCGCTCTAATAGTTCGTTTTTGTCTTTCAAGCATATGTTGAAAATTGTGGAATGTTAAATTTTCTTTTATTGGAAATATGATTTCTTAGGTAGAAAGAGAGGATGGTTTATCATTAGATGTCGACTAGATAGAGTAGTAGGGAACGAGGACTGACATTAAACATTTCCTCACTTTTATGTTCAGTTTTGCATTTGTGGGGGATCGGAACATCGTTTGTTCTTAGCAAATATCCTTGTAAAACCAATAAAGGGAAAAAAGAAATTTAAATTTGATAAGCATTGGTTATATAGCAAAGAGATCAGACAAGTGATTTTAGATGGATAGAATTCTCCAGATCTACGCCTTTTGCAAATATAATAGACCATATCTTGAGTTGTCGTAGAGCATTGAGCTTGTGGAGAAAAGAAAATGATTTAAACTCGGAAAAAACAAGTGGAAGAATTTAAGAAAAATGTAGAGATTTTATACTCAAATGATGATACAACATCTGAGGAGATAGCAACAACATTAAAAGAACTTTCTAAGGCTTTTAAAGCTGAGGAAATATTTCGGAAACAAAAGAGCAGAATTATGTGGTTGCGAGAGGGAGATAGGAAAACATAGTTTTTCATGCGTTGACGAAGCAAAGGCAAAAGAATTGAACTGCTAGCTATTGGATTATCCAGAAATAGGATTGAGGACGAAGAGGGGCTATTAGCCATTGCTACTAGCTAATTTACGAGAATTTTTGAAACATCTAATCAGGGGAGATCAATGAAGCTCTAGAAGATGTTACAACAACAATCACAGACTCAATTAATGAAGATCTCACAGCGCCCGTTGCAAAACGGGAAGTTAAGCTAGCCTTATTTGCTATACATCCATAGAAAGCTCCAAGACCAAATGGATGAAAACACTTTTCTATCAGATGTTATGGGAAATTGTGAATAACCTGTTTGGTTAATGAATTCATTTTTGAAGGTATTATGGCTCAAGGTTTGATTGATACAAACATTTGTCTCATTCCAAAGAAAGATAAGCCAACTAAGATGACACAATTTCAGCTGGCAGTTTGTGTAATGTGAGTTAAAATATTATATCCAAGTTCCTATGCCAGCGGCTCAAATTTATTTTGCAAGATTGGGTCTCTACAACTCAGCCTTTGTTATGGAAGACAGATTATAGAAAACATCATGATTTTTCAAACAAAAAAAATCTATGCGATTAGGTCTAAACCAGGAGGAAGGAATAAGAGAATGACAATAAAATGGATATAAGCAAAGCATATGAAATGAGAATTTATTAGAATAGTTATGCCGGAGATGGATTTTCATTTGTTTGGATTGGCTGGATCATGAAGTGTATTATGGGTACGTACTGGACCGTAGATTTCTTCCTCTCTCCAATTGGTATACGACCCTTACTCGCATGTTGAGTGATAATAATAAGTTGGGTTGCATTCTCCGATGGGTGTCGATCGATGCTCATAGAGAGTCAACCAACCCTAGCAGCTTGTGTCGAGTTCTCAAGAACTTCAGAGGACGTTGACCGGCACCTGTAATGGGTGCCAAACGACATTGAAATCTCGACCAAAAAAATCATCTTTGTTTGGTATTTTTTTCCAAAAATCATCAACAATTATGGCATTTACAGAGTGTATCATATATGCTTCAGCCTTCCTAGAGAGGATCATCCATTTTTGTTTTTCACAGCCTCAACAGCCTGATTAACCTACATAACCAGCTTCTTAACATGGGTGTTCAAAGACTCAAACTTTTCATTCAGATCAGAGTACATGGCATCCTTCTTCTTGTTAAAATTAACACTCTGGTGTTGTTGTCCATCTAGGAATTATGAGAAGGACTAGAATAGATGACGCCTTATATGACAAATTTTTTTTTTTAAGAATTATAGTTTTGAGATACAACAATTTTAAATTAGACTTTTAAACATAATTAACATATATATATATTGAATACTTTTGCAAAGAAATTATGGTTCTCAAGTGGGTAGCAAACATATTTTCATAATCATAATATTCGAAAAAACATTTACGAGTAATGTATTGAATTACTCAGATTAAGTTGTATGTGGATATACTAAGTCCGCACAATACAAACACTCAACAATTCATTTGATTGTATTTTGTGCTCATGGTCTACATATGAGTAATTATTTACTATACAAAACGATCAATACCTATTTAGACAATAATTTCATTTCGCTAATCATTTTAGGATAATGTCACTGTGGTGATATCTTTATCTTAAATTTGCTTTTTATATGAAATTTTTTTACTATACAAATAATGCTAAAATTATTTAATTTGATTATATACGATTTGTGTGTAGAGAACAATTTATGCATTCATTATTTCTCATTTCAGAGATCAAAATAGAATACACACATATAAGGTGATTCATGATTTCCGAAACTCTTGTCGGTTTTATATGGAAAAACTTAAACATTAATTTATATCTAATTTTTATTACATGAGTATAGATCTACTATAATTCCTTAAAATCATAAATCTATTATACTTTACGAATTAGCTAGATGTTTCTAATCATTAGCTCTGATACCACATGTAAACATGATTTTACATGAACTCTAAGATCTTTAACATCTAGACTAATCACATAATATAAATATAAAAAGAATCATCAGAAGACCTCGATTCATAATCATTGCGGAAATCTTCTTGAACAGTTTTGGTTATGTAATATGAGTTCTTGATCTTTAAGTTGGAGTTAAGACTACTCTCCCCTTGCCTACAAAGCCTTTCTCTATGTGTTTCTTTAGGATTTTCTTTATGTTGCTTTGTGATGGTCCAAAGACAACTATTTATTGGTGGGAAAAGGGACCTAGCTTCTTCATCAAGTTTTGTTACTTCGTCACCAAGTCTTTCTTACCTTTTTGGCAAGTTTATTCTTTAATTTCAATCGTTCATCAAAGTTGAATACATGACAAATGTTTACTTAAGGTGACTCATTTCCTAATGAGAGACAAGTGTGATGTCTTCTAGAACATTAGGTTCATACATTGAACTTGTTGTGCTTATGCATCTTTAATTATACTTATCCTTCAAGTCACTCTCCTCTTCTAAAACATTTGTTACATATACTTTTTCATGAAGTTATAAACTCCTTTATATCTCTCATTAGATTGGTTACCAGATATGTTAAATGTTAACAAGTTTAATAAGAGATAAATTACTATGAGACCACATCATGAGAGAGATAATAGAAAAAATTCTTACATGAGTTATCTTTAGTTTTAAAAAAAAAAACTGGTGTTCACGAAAACAACAACGAGCCCATGATTCTGGTAGTATTGATTGTAGAGTGAATAGTCAAGAAAGTAAATGAAGCAGTATAGGATCATCATGAATGCAGATGCAGAGAAAAAAATGGTGTTGGGCAAAATTACAGTGGTCGTGACACAGGTAGCATAGCATAAAGTCTTCGCGAAGTTGCGCAAGTAAAGGTTTTTAAAGGTGTCTGCAGAATGTTTTAATGCACACTATATAAAACACTCTATCCATTATTAAAAAAAAAAAGCTAAGCGAATGTGGTAACACTAGTGTCTAAAAATAATTTTTTATTCTTTCTAACACATTTTAAACGGAAAAATACTGAAGGGACTGAACTATAATAAACACAAGTACTTGAAACAATTGGAACATATTTTCTCAAGAAACGAACTAAGTGGAGAATACAACAATGTGTTTACAGAAGATTTTCCCCTAACAAAAGCCAAAGTGCTGTTTGATGTTAACAGAGCAACCTTTGTTTCTTTTTGGTTCGATGCAGGAGTAGATTTAATAATCAATCTTGCTAGACTAGTAGAGAATAATCAATACATCATAACTAATAAAGCTGAGGCTTTTACAAGATTTAAGTAACAATAAGCAAAGCCTAGAGGAGGGAGTCTCCACAAAATGCTTAGTGCTTTTTAACTCTCGAATCAGTATCGTAAACTGAAAGCCAATCAAACATATTATCATTCTGCTTCACTCCAGAGAATAAACATAACTCTTCTTGGCTCCTTCCAGGGTAAGACCGACTAGACCCGGCATCTATTCTTGTAGAGGGAGGTGGTTGTGAAGATATACCAAGCCTCAGTGATAAATCGCAGAGCCTCTCTGTAGCTTCTTCTGGGGCTTTGATACCAATAGGCATGCCAAGAATTATAGGTGTTTCAGGGACTCTTAAAGACATGTCCACTTGCTGATTACCTCCGTAATACAAAGGATAGACTGAACCCAAGTCGCTAGTCCCTAGTTTTCTAGCCAATGGCTTTTGCTGCATCGGCATGGAGTCATGTAGGAACGGGTAACCGCGAGGAGGAGGAGGAGGAGGAGGAGGAGGAGCTACACGGCTGTTGTTGTTGTTGTTATCAGAAACATCCAGGGGGGTTGCGGGTTGAAGAGTATGGCTTGGTTTGGTCGATCTTTGAACTTGATGAAGGTATTGGGGGTCATTAGCGGAAGCAGAAACAGGTTGTTGGATCTTGGGAGCGAGGTAAGTCCTTACGTTACCGTGTCGTTGGCTTCTTGAAGCTCTTACAGCAATACACCCAAGGTTAAGAGCAGCTGACCACACCACAATAAACCGTTCAAACCACAAGTATTGAATAAACTGGTTTAAACCAAAACCCTCAGTTACAGACAAAAATTACCTTCAACACAAGGAGGCAAAAGAGGGCCAGTTTCAGTGCTTTCATCACGTCTAATAATGGTGTCAATAGCATCATTGACTCTATTCCACATAGTATCAGCATCTGTATACTCTTCCTAATGGGAATCACGAATCCAAACTCAGCTTGAAGCACATATAAGAGACAGGAAAGGTTGGTAAGAAGAAGAACCTCAACCTCGGAGTTGGCTTTAGAGTACATGATCTCCTCGGCTTTCAAGACAACAACAGGTAACTTCTCCTGCCATTCTTTGTTCTTCCTCGTACCCGCACTATGAGCTTCCATGGCGAGTCTGAATTAACCCAAACCCTAAAAATTTCAAAAACCCTAAAAAAAAGTTTCGTAATTGAGAAAAGTGAGAGAGAGAGAACCTGAAGATCTGGCGGATGATAGAGCCTCGAATGGGTTGGTGACGATCGCTATGCCAAGCTCGTTTCACACACTCGTAAGGTCTAGCACCAGGCCGAGGCATCTTCTTCCTTCTCCTCAAAACTCAGAGTCAGAGAGGGGGGAGAAACTGAAATAGATCTGGAACTTTGAAGTCATTTAGGAGCTCATAGCATAGCGTTACGTCTCAGTCGTCGCTCGCGGAATCTCCGTTGTCATTCACTGATTCTCCATCGTCGCCGTCACAGCTGCTCCTTTCTCTAATAAAAAAACGAAATGAACCAGTTTTGTGAGTTTACTTACGATTATGCCCCTCATCATTTAAGGTGGTCCTTTCCTTTCTAAATAAGGAAAGCAGGTGCTGGGTTCGAACAATAGGGGAACTAAACCAACGCAAACGCAGAAGTCAGGCAGACACTGTTAAGATCAATGACATTTTAATTAAAGTATATACATAAAGTATATGAGAGTATATTATAAATACATTAATGCTAAAATCGGACGTAATTTTCTTAGCTTAAACAAAAAAGAAGTAAAAAATAATCTGGTTATAATTTGGAAATTTTCTTTAGATAACTGAAAAATTACAAAACCCAAAAATTGAAAAGTGAATACGTGTGAGGTGTGATACTTCCTTCTACTTTGGTGGTCCTTGATTGTGATGGATCCTTCTCTGTGTTTGAATTGATCGCTAATCTTTGTATTTGGTTTCTTATGACAATGAGTCTATATTTTCAGTGGAAAAAAAAATACGTGGTACATTTTCTTTTCGTAACACATGGATATCAGACCAAACAAGTGAAAATTCAACCCGCAACACCGACTATGTATAGCAACAAAATGTAACGCTCCAACCGCCCCTACCGGTGAGTCACCCATCCCTCTATCGGGTTCGTGGGCCCCACCTCTGTCCGACGGCCGTGCATTAATTTTTCCAAGGCTCGAAATCATTGTTTACTGACCCTGCAATCACCACTCAACCTTTCCCCGTGTTTTGGCCTCACTCGCACGGTATCGCGAATCACTTCCCGATAGGTCACCCATCCTTTCACTACTCCAGCATAAGCACGCTTAACTCTAGAGTTCTAAACGGATGTGTGACGGAAAAGGTAAGTCAACTTTGGTGACATAGGTAGTCAAATCAATTCTCTTAAACCTTTCCACATATCACAACTCGGGATGTTACACAAAAGTTCAAAAACCAAAGACCTAAAACAACAAGACCACTTGGATGGAAAAAAACAAAAGTTACCATATCGCGTTTGATAAATGATATCCTATGTGTTACAAAAAAGAGTATATGATACCTCCTATTGTGAATACTGAATAGGCTTTCAAATAGAAAACATAATTTTAGCTTATTTCCTCACAAGACAAAACCAATTCAAAGTTTTTTTAACTTTTTAAGGTTTGGCGATTGTTGGAGGTGGACTTCTCGATTTCATAAACCTTGGCAGTAAGATTGTCATGACGCTTCTCTAGGTCTCGAATAAACTTAACAGGAATCTCAATGCCAAACTCCGATGTCAGCTGTTCAAGACAACCAAGAGAACCAGTAAGTTGGTTCGCCTAAGAATTATCACCAGAGAAGACTCTCAGTCCACAATATACCTTTCGGCCATGGCCAACCTCCAAATACACTTGGCCTTCATATCATCTGCGTGGCCATCCTCTCACAAAAGAACAGTCAACTTCCGGGAAGTACGGAAACGAACACCTTCCCAAAGTTAAGCTAATCCTCTAACTTTTCTTTTCCTCGAAGACCTTCTCGCTACTTTTGCAGCCTCTAGATCCCTCTGGTTCGGCGGCAACACATGCATCTTCCACCTCATGGATCCTATGCACTGTATCAAGAAGCTTCGCCTTCAACTAGATCTCATGTGACTTGATATCGGCGAGATCCTCCTCGATGCCTCCCGATGCAAAACAAGTGAAGCTTCAGCATTATGCTCCTCTCTTTTAGCATGTATGCCTCAAACTCCATGGCCATACTTATCCACCAGATAAATCTGATAGGCCGACACAAGTAGCAAAGCATCATGGTCAACTAAAAATGGGAGAGAAAAGGGGCGACACAGCAACAAAATAGACTCACAAAACGTACTTGATGAGTCATCCTCAAAAGTGCCATAAGTTCCTGAGAATACTCGAGATGATCAGCAGAAGGAATCTCACGATCCAAATGAGTAATCCTTTGATGCAATTCCACCCATTTCACGAAATTGGCAAGAAAAGGAGTTGTGTCGTCATAATGGAGTATTAACAACTCTTGAGAAGTCAACATGGAATATCAGCCGACATACGACCAAGAAAGCTAACCCCACTTGCCCCTCCAACATCTCTTCCTCAATCATCTCCATCACTTCAAGAGATATCACCCTGTGCACATCCACAGTCGGCCCCACGTCAGACACACAAGCAACCTTAAAACCACTCGGAGGGGCGCTGCGAGTAGCTGACCAACCAGCAGCACCAAATTTCCCCTCTAATGGCATAGCTGTCAGCATGTTGGTAGCTAGGTACACCGCATGATCAATGTCAACACCCTCCCCTTTGATGGTCGCCGATTTGGCAATCAGAACCCTCTAATGAAGACGAAAGCTCCTACACGTACCTCTTCATCTTTCGTACAAACAACTCACAATTTTCTGAACCATGATCAGTAACGGGCTCAGTGATAGATGCATGCACCAGAGAAACTCAAGTGTCGCCCTCACCAACATCACCAACAACCGACTTAAGCACTTTTTCCTTCATATTAAAAACATCAGAACAATCTGCAGAAATACTAAAACAACATCTTCAACCACTTGACAAACAAACACCCACGAAAGCAATCAAGCGAACTACCAATTACGGAGCTCCTTAACTATTGGTAAACCCTTCCAGTATCAAGAACCAAGGCTTCGTTAGTCTTAACAATAAAGTAGTGAGACCATCAGTGGCCCAATCTTTATCGATCAACGTCGATCAACTTCAGTTTTCTCTGAAAAGTTCAATTTTAAAGTTCCAAGAAGAGAAGAATTCCAATGGATACACGTGATCTCATCAAAAAGCACAAGACATCTCAACTCTGATCTTGGAAGCCACGACAAGGGCACCGACCAAATTCCGCATCGACAAAGCAGAAAGCTAGGTGAAAGCCATCTTCCCCTCCTCAAAACGTGACCAAAATCATGGGAAGTGGAAATCAAAGACCGCAGTTTGTGAAGAATGATTCGTACAAAGCAACGTACCCAGAAGGAGGAGTCCACGGGCGATCAGACAAACATGGCAACAAAAACTCCAGACCCACGGGAAAATGATCATTGTGGTGCAATTCTGCAATCGACCGAGCGTCTGAACGAGTAGGAACAATCTCATTTTCTCTTGAGGCTTACGAACCACCAACGGACGAATCCAAGCCGAAGAAGAGCCTAACAAATTCGAACCGACCTCAATAATAGATGGCACCATTCAATCTAAGCTATGGAAAGCTAATTATGGGAACTAAAAATAAAGCGAATAAAGAATTGATAACACTACCTCAACAATAACAGAAATGATAACGAAGGGAAAAGAGCAGTCCTATTTATAAGCACAACAATCGGAGAACCAAGAGATGCAACATTCTTGGCGAACAATCTCAATGCAAATGGGCCTAATCAAAAGTTGCGACGAGCATCCCAACAAAACTTATTTCCGACCCTAAGGGACCAACAAACGACTAAGGGGGGACTAAATGTTAGAGTGATCTTCACACTCCAATCTTGGCCCGACTCGACCTATGACCCATTCGCACAAAAGCTGGTTAAATGAAGGACATCAGACAAAGAAATCAACAATTCAATGGCGAGCTCGGCACGCTGACTAGCCAAACAAGTACTAACGATGTAATGACTCACATTTAATGTATTGGGACAAGGCGATGCAGATATGCATCGTAGAGAATATGTGACCTCATCTGTCACACCGAATATATGATCTCATCCACAAGAACGATGAGCTGTATTTTTTTATCCGATCAATCCAGCGACTATAAAAGAAGGTCTCTTCTAAACGAGCAAGGTACATACCTTTTCCTAGAGAGAGAAAGAGATTGTAACCTAGCGAACTCAATATTTTTCTTAATAGCGAGCCCGATTCGCATATCTAGCTCGCCTCACACTTGAAACCTACTTTCGATTTCGACCTACTTCTAATGTTAACGATATTTTGAAATACTTTTTACTAATTCCTCATTAATTGCAATTTCAAATTCACCACTCAACCTCGATGTCAGCAAAGAAGCGTGAGAGAATCGCCTATCAAGAAGAACTAAAGAGAGGCGGGACTTCGAAGACTCTTGGTATATAAGGTCACAAAATCCACATCAAAAAATATTAGCCACAAGAAGACGAGATATGAAGAGTAAAGAAAAAAAAATGTAGCCAAAGAGATCAACAAGAAGAAAGCAGCATGCAACTTTGGAAACAAACTACACTAAAACCAAGCTGAAGGGTCAAAGCATCGACGTGGCTAACACTTAGGATGATAAGAAATGATAACATCAAGAATTAGAGAGAAAATTATATGCTGAATGAAAAAATGCATGCAACTTTGGAGACCCTCACACCACCAGGAAATCAGTAGATTTTTTAGAAATTAAAAAAGAATCTACCACCAAAAGATCCAAAGTTAAATCTAGCAAAATCATAGAATTTCATAGACTAACCACACTGTTAATCAAACAAACATATCCAAATTAAGATCCTCCAATCACAAAACAAGCTAGATCTTATATAGATCAAAAACTTAAGTCGCTCATGATTCAATCCACTCTATATGGAGGAAGTGGCTCCTCCGCACAAGCTTGTAGTCAGAAGAAATATGTTACTATGAAATCCGTGATTCGTGGAGGAAGAAGAAAGCCATTGAGTTAAGGCTCCTCTTACCAGTCGCACAAAAACAAGGGCTCCTCTAGTCAATCACATAAGAAGAACAAGATCCAGGAGGACATACCAGATTTTGATGATGAATTGGAAGAAGATGAGTTGGATGAGGATGAAAACGGTTTGCAAAATAGGGAGAATAGGCAAAGATCAGATGTGTGGGTCGATTTTAAGGTGGTTAAAAAGCCGAATGTACACTTGAAAGCTGTATGCAATCATTGCAAAAATGAATATGCATGGTATTCTCACTCGCATGGAACAAGTGGGTTGAGAAGACATCGACTAAGGTGTAAAATGTATCTAAGGAATACTGGAAAATAGCAACAACTCAATGCTGAAGGGAAAGTAATATCTCGCAAATATGATCATACTATGTTTAGGCAAATGGTAGCTACAACAATAGTCGATCATGATATGCCTTACTCTTACGTGGAGTATGAAAAAGTGAGAGAGACATGGAAGTATTTGAATGTTGATGTTAAGTTCATCTGTCGAAACACGACAAGAGCAGATGTGTATCGATTGTATGAAAGCGAGAGAGATACATTAAAGAGGGAATTAATAAGTCTTCCTGGACAAGTCTCGTTCACGTCTGACTTGTGGACGTCATTGAAATGAGAAGGATACATGTGTGTGACATCATATTACATTGATCGGAACTGGAAGTTGAACATCAAGATCCTGACATTTTGTGCTCTACCACCACTACATAATGGTACGAATGTTGCGATTCAGCTCCTTGATATACTGAAAGAGTGGAGAATTGAAAAAGGTGTTCTCACATTAGATAGTGCTACAAGTAATGACTCGATGCAAGACATTGTCAAATCACAACTGATGTTAAGTGATGACCTATTGTGTGTAGGAGAATTTTTCCATGTCAGATGTGCTGCTCACATACTTAACCTCATAGTGCAAGATGGTCTGAAAGTTATTGGAGGCTCTTTACACAAAGTAAGAGAGAGTATTAAGTATGTGCTAGGATCAGAAACGCGTGAAACTTTGTTCGAAAAATGTGTGGTTGATGCGAGTATAACTGAAGACGGGGATCTGATATTAGATGTGCAGAAAAGATGGAACTCTGCTTACTATATGCTTGAAAGAGCCATCAAGTACCGTAAAACATTTGTTAAATTGGAGACATTTGATAAGAAGAGATATAAAATGGCGCCTACGGCTCAGAAATGGACACGAGCTGAGGAGATATGCGATTTTTTTGCCCTTTCGCTGAGATCACAAAACTGATGTCAGATTCTAATTATCCCACTTCAAACTTGTATTTCTATCAGGTTTGGAAGATCCATGAATGGCTTCAAATAAATAAGGACAACAGAGATGAGATTGCTAGAAAAATGGTGCAGCCGATGAAAGAAAAGTTTGATAAGTATTGAGAAGAAATTAGTGGTATTTTTGTAATGATAGTTGTCTTTGATCCACATTTTAAGCTTTCGACTGTGGAATGTTGTTTAGGGAAGCTTGACATGAGTACACGAGATGTAAAGCTGAAGAACTTGCGCCAAAAGTTAAGTATTTTGTTCGAGTCTTTCGACAAAAAATCCAAGACTAACTCACCTTCTACAGAGTCACGTGAGACGGTTGCACAAAATGTTTTTACTGAAGGATAAATGGGACTGTTGGGAACTACCAAGTGAGTCTTTTTGAATTTTTACCTTTCTGTTTTTTTGTTTTAAATCGTTTCTTACTTTTTTTTTTCAAAAATTTCATAGTATTTCTTGCATTTCGCAAAGTCAGCGGCGTTGCTAGTGGAAAGACAACTCTAGAAGTTTATCTTGATGAACCTCCTTTGGACATTGATAGTTTAAGGAGCTTGGACATACTCCAATTCTGGAAAGATAACACTCATCGGTATGGTGATTTGGCTGCAATGACTTGTGACCTGCTGAGTATTCTTATCACAACAATAACTTACATTATCTTTTGTTTTATAGCACCATTGTCAATACTAATTAACTGAAATTTTTGAAATTTACAGAAGATGAAATCGATCCTGAAGAGGAGACATTACCATCTTTTGAGTCAATTGCCAATGCGGAGGAAGATAAAGATGCATAAAGTTTTTGATATATTTTTATGAATTTGTGTTTTGCTTTACAACAAGTTGGGATTTCTAGTTTAACTTACTTGGTTTTGTTTTCAATACTATGATTTGGTGTTTTGCTTTATTAGTTAGTACAATATCAAATTTATTGGTTAAGTTTTTAATACTATGAATTGCTGTTTTCTTAAATTATATCATAAATGACAACATGAATGACAACATAAATAAGACTAACATTGAGTTTATGATGTTTGGTTTATCTAGAAATGACAATCATGAACGATACTAAATTATGTTGATCATGTTTGTATGCTGTGTTTGTCTGTGCAGGAGACAGTAGCAGACGTCCCGCGGATTGTCCCGCGAAGGCCTAATAATATGGAGGTACATGATTGGGTCAATCATTCCGGAGATCACATCCCGCGCTGAATGGACCCGTATTTACCCGCTTAAAGACAAATCCGCTTCGGTACGGAACGGGATGGGACGGATAAACTTATTTGACAATCCTACCTCTAGTGTAGGTTTAAATAAAATAGGGTCTATGAGAAAAGTTGTAAACCAAATAAAATAAAATACCAGAAACCAAACATTAACCGAACTTAATACCGAATTGGACCGATATTTGAGACCGTATAATGCCAAGAACCAAGGTGTGTCTATCTACCACTTCGATCACGAAATCTGGTCTTGTCTCCTCCATTAAACATCTCGCCAGATTAACTCTCTCTCTCTCGTTCTCGTTCTAAAGATGCAAGCTTTCTACATATTCTTCGTCGCTCTGCTTCTCACCCTCAATTCCAGGGTTCGTTCTTCTATTCTTCGAGTCTGTCTCCCACGTAATCACCTGTACAAATCTATGTCTTATGGATCTGACTTTGAGCTTTGATAAATTGCATCGATGTTTTTTTTTTTTTGTGATAGGGAGAAGCCAGTGGTTCTGTTTTCTTCATTGATGGATCCAACAACCAATACCTTCGTCCACCATCAGAGCAGGTAATCATTCTCACTTGCCTCTAACGCTTTGATGATTTTGAACTTCAATCTGAGATCTTTGTTAGAAATTATGTTCTCTTGTTTGGGCGTATAGATCAGGTCAATGTTCGGTTGAAGCAAATACAATAAATAAGATCCATTGTTTTGTCTAAGTGGCACCAATTTGATGTTTTGTTTTTTCCATTTTGTGGCTCTTGATGAGCGATCAACCAGACAGATTCCAAATTCATGTTTGTGACTTGGTACTTGTTTTGTATTATAAAAAATCGACCAATACATGAATTATTTTGAGTGTTTGGACATTTTAGTTATCTTCTTCCTCTTTGATATGGAAATCCACAGGCGCTTCCCATGTCTCTCTCTCAAGTATCTGCAGCAGTCTCTGCCTTGCTGGGCTTTGCACCTCCATCTACTTTAACAGCTGATGGCTCGTCCAAGGTTTTTGAATGCTAATACTAATAAAGTTCGCTTTTTTCTATAAATACATTTTTAGCTAAAGTTCTGTACTTGATCATCAAATTTTTTTGTTTCTGTTTGTTGTATAGCTGAACAAGATTCTAAAACCTAATCCATTTGAGAGGCCTCGTGCTGCTTTTGTGCTAGAAATCGCTGGAGCTGATGGTATTGCATATAATACTCTGGAAAGCTTTAATTTTCTGACATTACCAAATTTGAGTCTAAAAGTGTTTGTTTTTACTTTCAGATGCGCTTATCGAGACCTTACACAGTCATTCTTTCTTGGGAAATACCATAAGAGGAAGTATCAGTTCTGATTCGTACAAAGCTGACATTGAACTTCCAGGTGCCGTGATAGCTTTAATAGCTAAACTATCTGATAAAGCATGAATAGTTTCTAGTGTCTTCATTTGGGTTGAAGCCTTTCTTTGAATATATTACGTTAACCTTTTCAAAGTTCTGCAGAAAGTGGAGTGGCTGTTATGTCTGTCAATGAACCCTCATCTGATGTGACTGACAAAGACATGAATGAGTTTGTAAGTTAACAATGACTGTCATGTTAAGCGTTTGCCTTTTTCATATCAATGTGGCCAGTAGTTAATGGTGTGGTTATATTATCTCTAGGCATCTTGGTTGGGTGGATCGTATGTGGCTGGCTCTGCTGAACCACTGACTGGATTGCTGAGTATCCCTCTGGCTGGTAGTGCGAACGTGGAGTTCCATTTGGAAAAGGTGATATTATTACTCCATGAAATTGTATAGTTTCCAAGGATGAGGTTCCGGAATTGCTTGTAGATATTGTGATTTTCGTTTGAAGAAAGCTTTTGACTTTTGTTACCGTGTGCAGGAAGCAGAGAGGAAATTTGCATCGAACCTTTTGGCTCTATATAAGAATATAAGAGGTGCTGTCAATCTTCATGAGGATTTACCTCATGGTATTGAGAGACCTGCTGAGTTAACGGTTGGACGCTTTGGCGGTATCGATGTAAGAACGTTTATTTTTTCTTTGTTCTGTTTCTTTTTCTTGCATTTTGTTTTTTTTTTTGCAAAGCTTGTCCTGCAGAGTTTGTCATTATTGTGTCTAATATTATTTATTCTCTCTTGAAATTACAGGCTTTAGCACAGGAGTATGGACAAGGTATGGCTAAGCAAGGGATGGATGTACTGCTTGCCACACTATCAAAGCTATTCGATCTGTTGGAGGCATCTCATAAAGGTGAAATGTCCTTGTGATTTGATAAACTCATTTTCAAAATATGTGCCTTAGAAAGTAGTTCAAGATGGTGGACACTTTGAATGAAAACGCCTCAATGGAAATTCTATATACTTAATCCTCTTGAATGTGTTTCTTTTTCTTTACTGCTTGTGTGTAAGCTAATGTTTCGGCTTGTTGCAGGCCAAATTGTTGGAGTGATCGTCCTTGATGAGAGAGTAAATCAAGAATCAGCTAATATGCTGAGCGTTGGGTCTTCTTCTCGTTCATCTGCAAGGTCAATGGCTGAGGTAGAGGGAGTTCCAAGTGCAGCCATTATCGCTCAAGTTATACTTGTTAGGTTGACGCTTGCATGGTTAACTGGAATCATCCTTCTCATTGAACATATATGTCTTGGAGTAGAGGTGTCAAATGGTCCGTCGAGAGCCCAAATGGGCTTAACCAATTGGACCATTTTAGCTTTTGGGCAATAGTGGGCGGTCCATATTGGACAATGGTCTAAACAAGTGTCCATAACCAATAGAGACCATGTCCATTTGGGCATGCTCATGGACACCCAATAGTATTTAGAATTATTTTAATTATTGAAAAACTACATTTTTTCTTTACAATAAGGAAATCATGTTTTCCCGCCAAAACATTTTTTTCCATCAAAAACCAAAAAATTAAGCTTTCCCGCCAAAACCGAAAATAATGTTTTCTCACCAAAACCGAAAATAATGTTTTCCCACCAAAACTGAAAAATTAAGTTTTCCCGCCAAAACGAAAAAAAAATCACGTTTTTCTGTCAAAACAAAAAAAATCATTTTTTCCCGTCAAAACCGAGAAATTAAGTTTTTCCGCAAAAAACAAAAAAAATCATGTTTTTCCGTCAAAACCGAAAAAATATGTTTTCCCGCCAAAATAAAAATTATATTTTTTCCGGTAAAACTGAGAAATTAAAAATTTCTCACCAAAAACAAGAAATTAAGTTTTTCCGCCAAAACCAAAAAATTAAGCTTTCCCGCCAAGATTGAAAAATGTTATTTTTTATCAATCTCGTAAAATTTTAATTTTTCGTTGAAAATGTGTTTTTTCACTAAATTTGTAAAACTATATTTTTTGTCAAAATCATAAATGTATATTTTTAGGAGGTCCATGGACACCCATTGTCCATTTGGTCTTCACCCAATTGGACCATGGACCAATTGGTCTTTTGTCCAGTTGGACCATTTATTAATCGGGCACGTCCATAGTCCGCCCAAAATGAATTGGACTGGGCAAACCCATGGACAGCCCGCCCTTTTGACACCTCTATCTTGGAGCTGACCAGTCGTGCTCTCATGGTCTTTGCAGGTCTATTTCCTTATGTACATGCCTTTGACAAAGGACACGCTCCTATATTCAAACGTGAAGCTCGATTAAGACATAAAATAAAGCTTCAAAACGTCAAATGGACACCGATAAATCTTCGCGTTGATCGTTTTCATCTTTGTTGTGTGTATCAAGCCAGTCTTATTTGAATGGTTTAAGAGAAGGATGACACTTTTTGTGACCAGGGCAGTGGATGTATTTCTGTGTATATTGCCGTAAGGTTGCATTCTCGATTTATAATTTATTTCCTTCCTACAAATATGTGGGCCTGAGTCCTAATAATAATAAAGAAAGATTTAATGTAATCTTCTGTTAGTTTCCTGTAGAGCTTTTGATCATGGAGTATGAATTGGTTATTGCAACTTGAAATATTCATCAACTTAAAGATATAAATACTCATGAAGACATGTTTTGTGTTAGTTTGATTCGATGTAACTTTTACCAATTGAAGACGTACGTTATATGATCCAAAATGTATAGTTTTATTCAAAAATGATGCATATATTTTATAAATAATTACTCTCACCGTCACCTTTTCTTAAACACATTATAAGAGTAGGATACAAACTTAGAACTTGCTAACTTTAGGAAGCTTAATACTTGGTTTATCTAGTTTAAGTAATCATATTTAAAATTAGGTTAATTTGCTCATTAACCAATTTTGAAATCAATAATAAGAATATAGCTACGATGTTGATAGTAGGAAAAATTTCATAAAAATATCCCAACTAAATTTTATTAAGCTTTTTAATACCCAAAATTTATTTTTATCCAGTTTAATGTTTCAACTAATTATTTTGTTCATTTTAATATATAAAATTTTACAAATATACTTATTTTAATATCCAATCTTTATTTATTTGAATTTAAAATACTAATAAGTTTTAAACGAAATTTAAAAAAAAAATCCAAAATCTAAGAGAAAATATGAAAATTTCTAATTTTATTAAGTATTTAGGAAAAAGGTAAATAAATTAGAATTTCTTTAAAAAAATAATTTTGAATGTAAAAAAATGAATTTGTTTCTATTTCAGAAAACAAAATAAATTCAATATTTAAAAATTTAAAATTTATTACAAAATTTAATATTATAAAAAATTTAGTTACTTTCATTTTCAAACAAACAATAAAATTAGATTTTTTTTGGTAAATTTTAGAGATTTTTAAAGTTTCAATTGAAAGTTATTAGTATTTTAACTAAAATAAATAAATTTTGGGTATTAAACTGGGTATAGTTTAAAATTTTGTATATTGAAATGATCAAAATAATTAATTAGGGTATTAAACTGGGCAACAGAAAAATTTGGTTGTTAAAAATATTAATGAAATTTAGTTGAAGTATTTTTATGGAATTTTTCCTTGAGATTATTAGGTAACATAGCATTTTGCCGTTTTTTCTGGTTTAGTCCTATTTTTAAATCAATTGGCAGTTAACACAGAAAAAAAAACAGCAACAAATAAATCTATTTTGTTGGTTGTTATTGCAGCAGCAATGGACAGAGAAAACGGTAGAGGTTACTATCATAATAACGACATTGGTAGTGAGTACGGCAGTGGTGATTACGAAGGAAGCAAAGTCATGGATACATAAAAGATGGTGCTTTTTCATAACAAAAGTGACTATAGTTATGGCGGTGCTTGTGGTGATCGACGATGAAATAAATGTGGTTTGAAGAAAGAAACAACATAAATAGAATAGAACATATCACATGGTATATTATATATTAGTTCAAATAGAATGATACATTAGAATATAGATTTTGTTTGCCTGTGGAGATTTAAGGTTCTTTCGAGTAATTATTATCTAATAAGATGTTAAACAACATGAAATGAAAATCATTCATGTGATCATACTCTTCAATGTTGGAATGAATAGTAATTAGAATATAAATAGAATATAATAAATTAAATAGTAGTATGTATTGATTAATTATCAAATAATCTAAGAATATTATACTATATATGTGTTGAATTAGCAAATAGTATCGAGTGTAATGTTACAGTCACGACATTACAAAATGATAGTAGTTACGGAAGATCGGTGAATGGATAAAAAAAGATGTAGCGGTAGATGAAGATATGGTGGTGATCCTTGTGTGGTGGATGTCTCATGACACTACAAGAAAACATTTATATTCTGATTACAAAATCAGTTCCTAATCAGTCACGGAATGAAGTTTTACGACTAATTTATGACTGGCCTTTGTGGTCATAAATCACCGCGTCGAAAATAAAAAGACTCGCAGATCAATCGTTATTTCATGACTGATTTGTGACTGCAATGCGAGTACTGTAGTTAGTTATAAAGCAGACGTAGTTTAGTCACTAAAATATAACCAGCGACTAATTTACGTATGTTTTGCCACTGTTATACAGTCGCTATGTGGTCGGAGTTTTGTTGTCGCTATATGGTCGGGGTTTGTAGTCTTTAATCAGTTGGTAAATTCGGTGACTGTTTCGCGACTGATTTCTTAAATGCAGTCACAAAACAGTCGCCAATTTACAACTAATTGGAGACTATCTTTTTAAGCTCAGTCTCTAATCAGTCGCTAAATTTAACGACTGATTAGATACTGCGCTTAAGAAGATAGTCTCTTATTAGTTGCCAAATAGTGTTGTTTAGCCGATCATTATGTGATTACTTTGGGACATTTTGCCGACTGCATTGCGACCATACATTTATGGTCGAGCATACGTTTTGATTTTCTTAATTTCTTGTTAAGATGAGCTAATGCTATTAAAAACTATGCTAATAATACTACTAATCACAAATTAAAATTTATTTATAAATGATTTGAAAGTCACAAATTAAACTCCTATATTCTTATGAAGTTGACAAAAGCAAAATGCATAATAAGTTTGAAAGCACAAAATAAACTCATATTCTTATGGAGTTAACAAAAACAAGATCCATAAGTTAGAAAGATGTCATCATGTGAAAAAAACATAACCAAATATGGAATAAGTCATCATGAGGAAGAGTTAGCAGTCAGAAATTCTTGGTACCTAGGATCGGTTGCAACCAAAAACTTCCCCACCAAAGAGAGCTCGTTGATCTGTTTTGCTTGCTCTGCATTACAAGCAGCATGCTACTCCATTTTGCGGTGAGCGTCTTCTAGCTGTTTTTTTCAAGTCGAGGAATGTAGAAGAGGAATATTCACTGAACTTCCGCTTCCCATTGACGAGAGTTTTCTGGAGGCTTCCAATTCCGTAGTATTGTCCTCTTTCGTTCGTGAAAGTAGACTACAAAAACAAATATAGTGGTTAGACTAAACTAGATAATTGTTTTTATAAAAAAAAAGACAAACCAGAAAATAAAAGAAACAATTTACCAGTAGGAATAACTTGTTATCCTCGTCTAAAGAGAGATGGAGATCATTGGAGCACCATCTGATCCCTGTGAGTTTTCACTCTCAAGAGAAGTCAACTTGGCTTCTTTGTTTTTCTGATATGGCTCTACAAGATGATGGGCTTTACAAAGGTCTGATCCTTTGTTGTATGTGTCTTGATGAAAACTTCGCTAAGGGTAACTGTTCTACCCAGAAAACGTGTTGTTATCTATATCAACACAACTAGCTAAGTCTGAAGCATAACCGTCAGGGAATTTAGCTGTGCGTTTCACACATTCCAATAAAAAAAATTCTGGCTTCGTCCAATATGTAGGGAGGAAATGGAGCTTGACCATCACCATCAACATGTAAGTGTGACCAATCAGAAAAGTTTGATATATCCAATATTGACTTGATTGTGTCTTTCAATTTACCCTCACATTCGTAAGAGTATTCATGATGTTGTCAAAAAATTCTTCTCTATATGCATCACATCAAGATTATGTCGAAGAATTAGATCCCTCCAATATGGTAACTCCCAAAATATGCTTTCCTTGTGCCAGTTATGCTACTTTCCATATCCATGATTCTTCTTTTCATGACCGTTTCCATCGAAAATTGACGTTTTTGTGGATTAACACCGTTTAACCACTCAGAATAAATTTGCTCACCAGACAAAGAGTCAGGTGGAAATTCCTTTAAGGTGTGTTTTCCCTTCATGAAGTCATTTCTATTCTTCCTTAGTGGATGATCATAAAAAATAAATCTTTTGTGACAATCATACCAACACATTTTTCTTCCATTAGGCAGATAAAAAGTTTTGTATTTTCCATCCAAATTGGACATGCTAGTTTACCATGGGTCGTTCATCCTGATAGCTTTCCATACGCCGGAAATTTGCTTATCGTCCACAATAGCACAACTTTTAGACTAAAATTTGATTCAAGGACACATCGTATGCTTCAACTCCAGTTGACCATAATTTTTTAATTCTACAATCAGAGGTTTGAGGAAGATATCAAGACTAACTCGTGGATGATTTGGCCAAGAATTTAGAATTGTAAGAAACAAGTATTCTGTTTTCATGCACATACCTGAGGGCAAATTATATGGAGTCAAGATCACATGCCACAACAAATAATTATGAGACTTACCAAATGGATTGAATTTATCTGTACATAATCCAAGATAAACGTTACGCGGTTCTTCAGTAAACCGAGGATGTATTTCTTGAAAGTGTTTCCACTCCACCGCATCAGATGAATGACACAATTTTCCCTCCTTTGCTTGGTGCTCGGCATGCCATCTCATTGCTGCTGTAATTTTCTTGCTCTGATACACTCTCTTCAACATATCAGCTATAGGTATATACCACATACGACTATATGGTATTTTGGTTCTACGTCGTTTCTCTCTAGGATTCCATCTGTCTGCACCACAAAACTAATAATTTTCCCACCTTTCATCTTCTTTCTAAAATATCATACAATTGTTGATACATACATCATTTGTATAATATGGGAGTCCTAAATTCATATCAACTTCTCTGTCTCGTAGTGTGAGTTGGTTGCCATGTTTCCATCCGGTAAATAGTCATTCACCATTTGGCACACTGAATCCACACGCTTTTCACTCATATTCTAATATGCATTAGTTTGAAATACTCGAGCAGCTAAGGATAATTGCGAGTGACCTTCACGACAACCATCATACAAGCGATTATTTGCTCCTTCTAACAAGTCGTAAAACTTCTTCGAATAGTTGCATATCGGGTCTACTCTATTCTGGTAATTATCATCCTTGTGATAGTTATCATACATCACATTATCACGGAATGTATCATTTACCATATCCACATATCTATATTCATTACTAACTTCTTCACTACAACTTAATTTTTTTGGGTCAACGTAACTTTTTCCTAATGCCATATCAATTTCTTCTCCATACTTATACCAAACATAATAGTCTCGCATAAATCCTATACTATATATATGTTTCCAAATTTTTGGTCCTGGGAGAAATTTATCGTTCTCGTAAACACTACATGGACTGAAAAATTTACCCCCATTGCTTTGCCCGATTGTCTGACTATTTGCAAATGTCATGAATTGTTCCACCCTAGATATGAAATCTTTAAAGAAATTTTCCGTCTCTTCATCGATTCTCTTGTACATCCAGTCTCAAAAATTGAAATAGTTGTAATTTCCCGACATTGTTAATTAACTTTAAGCGATCTTTTTTTTTATGTTTGGTCTTTCTACGATTGATGTGTAGAAAATGGGTGGAAAAACTCGTTGCTTAAATAGAATATTGTGTGACTCATTTGCGACTAATTACCAGTTGATGGGATAAACATAGGTACAATAACCACAAAACGTTTACCATGTGCCTTGTACCAGTTTTTGCCGACTGAGTAGCGACTGACATTCTCCGACAACCATTTTAGTCACAAATCAGTCGTCAAATAGCGACTGATCTACGACTGAACTATGTAATATCTATTTGGGAACTAATGTTTGACTAAGAGGTAGTCGGAGAATGTAAACCTCTAATCAGTCGACCAAAGTGAAACTGACATTCCCCGATGACAAGTTTAGTCGCAGACCAGTCGCTAAATAGTGACTGGAATACAACTATAGTGACAAATTTCACGTGGTCAAAGATCAGTCCCAAACAGTCCCTAATTGGTCGTTACATTTAGTGACTGCAGATTCAGTCGCAATTTGTAGTCTGAAATTCCGTGTTTTCTTGTAGTGTGAATACGTAGTCATGAAGGAGTTGATGGTGATTATGGTTGGTGATGGTTGTTACAGAAGAAGAACTGGTGGGTAAGGAGATGATTATTGATAGGATCAAAGCGTAAATAAATACAAAATACATAATTAAAATTATGTGAACTGGTGGGTAAAGAGATGATTATTGATAGGATCGAAGCGTACATAAATACAAAATACATAATTAAAATTATGAATTTGGTGGTGATCGTACTGAAATTGGCTATGATAACATAAATTGGAGGTGGTGGTTGGTAATGAAAGAAAAAAGTTTTAATATCTCATTAACCGGATACGAAGGGTAATATAGTATATAATATAATAATAATATTAATGACGATTCCTTTTTGATTAGATTTTTAAATATTTTTTATTTTAGTTCAATTTCCCTTTAAAATTTAGATTTGACTTATTTGAAACAAGTACTTGATCTATCAAATATTGGAGAAAAAGATGAACAATTACAAGCTACTTGATCTTGCTTATTATTTGTCAAATCAAGTATTTTTTTAAAAGTATTTATTATTTGTAAGTAATTAAATTAAAAATATAATCTCACACAAAAATAAGTATGTGAATTTTTTTTAGTAATCTGATTCACTTACAAGATAAACAAAAGATAAATATTTTAATAGATAATAATTTTAACTTTGTAACAATGATTGTATTTTAGAATGAGTAGTAAATAATAGGTAACAAATCAAGTAACGAAACTTGTAATAAAGAATATAAAAATATTGGATATTTGACTTATACTTACATATAATAAGATTGTCGGCTTGTTATCTGATTTGACAATGTTGAGTTCCTGATTTTTAAGGTGAAAGAAGGCAAGTAACGAGTATAAGTCAAGTAAAAAGAATCATGGTTAACTCATTTTTAAAATTAAATAGACCATGATTTTGAGACTGTAAGAACCCATGTCAATGTTGCTTAAAAATGAGTAACACGTCCAAGCGAGCCGAATAGTTAGATTTTTTTATAAAGATTTGGTATTTGACTTATATTTGCAAGTTTTTACTTTAAAGTACTTGTTACTTGATTTGATCATTGCAAGTACTTAATTTTAAAGGATAACTATGTGACAGATTTCAGATACGACCTGAGAACCGAGTATACTTGTCCAACCCTATACACTACAATATTAGACACTTTGAACCACTAACACATTTTGACTATGTTTACAGTTCAAAATATTATATTTTTCAAACTTATGTTTTAGAGAGAATTACATTGTAAACCACTTTTTGAGTTTTGCTTACAAACTTAGATAATTTGTAACTCTAAATCACTTTAAGCTTTAATTCTGTGTTTTTATACCAAAATTTTCCTTAATTACATTTAAGTATGTTGAGTTGTAATCCAACAAAATTGGCCGAAATAGAACGATGTGATTAGGGGCATTGGTTGGTGTAATAATTTGAATAGTGATACATTTTAAGTAATGCAATTTCTTTTTCATTTACAGTATTGTGTTTATATTTCTATTTTTAAAATTTAAAAGAGTTTATATATAAATATTTTTCTATAATTGGTATTATCTTTGTTTTTATTATTTTAGTTTTTTTTTGGTGAGCAGCTTATTGGTGGACATTCTTTTGTTGGACAATTTTTTTGTGAATATGTTTGTTAGACTAAATCTTTTTGGACATGATGGTGTTGGTTCACATGAAATCTAAATAACTAATGCAACTAACTCAAACAACTTTATTTTTTGTGGTTTAAAATGCATAATTTACTTAGGTTTATATAAACACTAGTGGTCTATCCCTGTTACCCGCAGTTCTTTTTCGATTCACATTTGTATCATTTAAAATGCATGTGATGTATTTGCTATCATTGTCGACCATATTCTAATAGTTTGATGTGATTGATTCACGTGAGTTGAAAAACTTTTCATGTTCAACATAATTTTGATTTGTAAATCACCTCTTGTTTTAGATAATATATAGTGCATATATATATGCTTGAGAAAGAGGAGATAGACAAATATTTATCGTATAGGAGTGATAATTTCTATAATATTATTAAGGAAGTCACTTTATTACGTGTCGCGTTTATGTTAACTCTCATGATAGTTTATTAAGTTGATACCTTTGATGAATTAAGTTTATTATTATATTTTTTTATTATTAATATTTTATTTATAATTTTCTTTTTATTAATGCATTCTTTTCATAATCACATTCTTATCAAAAAGAAATTTCTTATAAAAGAAAATATCCATAATATTTTCTATTTATTTTCATTTTTATTAATATTTTTGTGTAACGATATTGGTATCATAAACTTTATATAAAATTAATTTTCTTTTATATTAATTCCAGTTTTATAAACTTTTCTTTATATTTTTCCTTAAATTAAATTATTTTTCTTAGAATATTTCAAATCAAATATCTCATATCTTAACAAAAATTATATTATGTGATTATACTTTTTGATTTTTATCCAATATTTTTTATTTCTAAAATAATTATCCGCACAATTTTTAGATTGTAAATTATTTTTTCTTATACTGTTTGAATGCCTCCGAAATCTATATAAATAAACAAATGATTCTCTTAAATCTAAACTATCAACTATCAGTCTACCATACATCTTTCATATTAAATTTTCTTATTCATAAAAAAATCATGTCTTTTCTTTGTAGGAAAATAACTTCCATGGCTTCCATGAAGAAAATTCGTTCTTCTTTGGAAATATGCAAGATCAAAGTGAAGACCATGAAGTGTTGAGAAAATATCTCAAAGAAATTGTTTCTATTAAGAAAGTTTAGACTGATAATTATATAGTTTTTAAAATTCGTATTTTTCAACTTCTAACAATCCAATGATTATAAAATTTAAATTTAATCCTTAAACGATATATAACTTCTAGTTATATTCTCACTATTTTATAGGAAAGTCATATATATGAAACAACTGAAGGTAATAATTTGGTTAAAAAGTTTGAGAAGTTGGTAGAAGGTGAAACAAAATTAATTAGCACATTTAAGACCAGTTTTAAAATTTAATAATTATTGTTTAGGGTCTAGTATTTAAAAGGTGTAGCTGAGTTTATAAAATTTTATAAATGTTGTATAAATTATTTTTAAATATTTATAAATGATGTAAGACTCTTAATTAAGTTTTTTTTAATCACAAACTTAAGGTGTTTATGAAATTTGTTATTCTTTATGGGTAAATTTGAAAGTGATATCAAATTCGTGGTAAAATGAAAATTCCTCTATTTTAAAAAATATCATGGATAAGTTGAATATATTGCAAGAAAAATTAAATAACTCAAATAAAACTAAAACTAACAAAATATTACCCAAAATTTTTATATTTTATTTTCTTAAAAATATTCACGCCTAGTAACTATTTATTGGTGGTGAACATAAACTCCGCTAGCATGTTTTATTGGAGGGATTTTTACTCTTTAAGATACTTTTTGTCTTTCAAACTACACAAAGGGACACTTGTTGTTGGAAGCACACTTTTTCCTTGTGAAATGTCCTAGATGCCCTCAAACTAACTACACTCTTTCTTAATTATTATTCTAACTAAGCTGTCCAACTAAAAAAGTTTTAAAACGATTCTTTAAAAATTTAATGGATAAACCAACTTCTAATTTTTGAGTTTTTGAAAACCAACCTATATTCTCTCTCTAATTTTACTTTTTGAAATTCAGATTTATTTTCCCAAGAGGACCACATCAGTGAAGATTGAAAAGGATGAAGAAAATAGAGGAAGAAGACCACAACGGTGAAGATTGAAGATGATGGCGGTGAAGATTAAGGACCGAGTTCACAACTCTGTGAAAACTCCATGAATCCAAAGCTCATGGCTGTGGGGATTGAGGATTACGGCGATGAAGGTTGAGTAAGTGAAAAAACTTTTGAAGATGGACGTGGACAAGAGTAAAATCCAATTATAGAGGAAGAAGAACAAAATTGTGAAGATTGAAGACGATGGCGGTGAAGATTGAGGACCGAGTCCACAACTCTATGAAAAATCCATGAATTCAATGCTCATGGTGGTGAGAATTGAGGATTACGGCAATGAAGATTGAGTTCATGGAGAAGCTTTTGGAGATGGACGTGGACAAGAGTAAAATCCGATTATAGAGGAAGAAGACTACATCGGTGAAGATTGAAGACGATGGCGGTGAAGATTGAGGACCGAGCCCACTACTCTGTGAAAACTCCATGAATCCAAAGCTTATGGCGATGAGGATTAAGGATTACGGTGATGAAGGTTGAGTACGTAGAGAAGCTTTTGGAGATGGACGTGGAGAAGAGTAAAATCCGATTAGAGGATTTTTTCATCTCCGATAAAACATTAGGCGGAAGAGACATGAAATTAGCAATAGCAAAGACATGAAATATGTGGTTGAGGAGACAAAGGCTTAGAGCTGATTTGGCCTTCGTTCTCAGAGAAAGCAAAAACAGATTTTGAAACTGTAATGCCTCACTTTTTGGTTATTCATGCTTTTAACTCGAAATTCTTAAAATATGTAAAATGGTCTTTTGATTTAGCCACAAAATTTTCTTTGTGCACTCTAAACCCTATTAAACTCAAAATGAACTTGTATATATATATCCAAGACCTTTAAATACATCCTAAATTATGTGTCCACAAAGAACAATCCACATATCATTTCCTCACAATATGAACATCTCTTGTCCACTATACCAAATTTCGCGTCCACAAAACTTTTATTCACACTTCCTTTATCCACATTTTGGTGTTCATGTCCACATTATGTACATATATACATATGTATATAATATATATATATATATATATATGAAAATGGATGTTAAAAGATAGATAATTTTATGTATAATTTAATTTGATAGTTATTTTTATTTTATATATTTTAGAACTTATATATAACCTTGGGACATCACATTTGAGCAACTTACCAATCTAACTTGAGCTTAAAGATAATGAGCTTTTTAAGTTCCCGACTGATTAACACTTGTCATGAGAAATTTCTTTAGCTAGATCAGCACACAAACCTGTTGCTAGTCTAGTAGCATGTGCTGAATACTCATTAGTATGTGTCGGCAGTGAAGTAGCTGGCAAACAATAGGAAAATTATGAGCAGTTAGAGAAACAATAACACAAACAAATCATGTTTTGCATGCTGAACCATGAAACGTTACAGGTAAATTCAAACCTTTAGAGAAGCTGGCTTGTGATATTAACATTCTCTGAAGTGTAGACCTTAAAATTGAAAGAAAAAAAATCAGTTAATGACTTGTTTGAAAAAGTAAGGAAATAAAAAACTACTCGCAGTTAGATGTCTCTAAGACAATTAAGTAACAGCTCACCAATCTGGAGCTCTTGCGAATAATTGCACAGAGAAAAGCTTTGGAGATAAATAAATTGTATTGACGTCAACAGATATCTCACGAAACTATAAGAGTAACAAAATCATACTTCTGAGTGCAGCAACATTCTCTCCTCGACCAAATTTTAGCAAAAAAAAAAACATTCTCTCCTCGAAACCAACAGCTGTTGACCGAAACTACTAACCAGCAATCTTCTCTGGGCCAAAGTAGAAGCAAAAAGCGTAGCTTTTAAAAGTTAATGTGGAGAGACAAATCAAAAACGAAACTTGTTTATTAACCTGCATTGCCTCCAGTTGTTTTCAATGTCGTCCAAGTGGTGGCTCTATATTTCTCTTATAACCATGGATTTTCCTCCAAACCTTTTCGAAAAGCATAAGATTGTTAAACCATATATATGATAGAAAAAAAAGGAAATCGAAGAGAAGCTAGCTGGCTCTCTGAGTCAGGCATCACTTTCACTTTCACGCTTCACACCTTGCGAGCTTCCCCCCTCACACAATTAAATGCAGCCTACAAAAGAGCAATCCAAATGATAGAGATTGCCACCCACCAGCAGGTGTGTCTTAATCACATGCTTTACTGTCCTTGAAACAAAGATTATGTAACGTGTAAGTAAGGCATACAAACAGCACGAAACATCACTAAATCAATGCACTTTCACAATTTCCCCAATAACAGGAGCTGTTTATAATTACAATCACCAAACTCAAAACTAAAGGAATTGCGTCCAAGCAATGAATCTCGTCAAGCTCAAGATCTAACCTAACGCCACCGCCGGAAAGAGTATTGTTGCGTTCAGAGGGGGTTGCAGAGATAAGACCAGTTGTGACTTTCTTCCCCCTAATCTTGGAATGTCGACGGCACTGCACACCCACTGAATGTTGATTTTTTTTATGAATTACCAGGAGGTTCGGGCCGAAGGCCTTAATCTCTCCAGAACCGAAACCACATCATATAATATTGGTTTCGTCCCAACATTCAATCGAACTCGGTACATCTGACACAATGGCCAAAGTCCTTTCCAGTTGAGCTAATGACCTCTGATCTAAATGTTGATTTTAAATGTTACATACTCTTGCGGAAAATATTAAAGTAATTATAAAAAATTTTTTCAAGATTTCGCTGCCTTCTCATTGAGGAACATGAAATCCACACTCATAAGCTCATCAGATTTCTTAACGTTCCTAGTCTCCCAAATATGAAGAAGACTTATGAAAACTTTGTCCTCGAAACGACCAGCCTTCAAATCGGGAGAAGTGGAGCTGAGTAATCACGTTCCTAAGAACTTCTACTTGTAGGGTTTTCGCAAGCATATGATTCGTAAGAGGTTTAAGATTCCTACTGAAGACCTTGAGACTATATATATCAAAATTGATGCGGAGGAGAAAACATGTATTGATGAGGACAAAGTGGGGTGAATTGATTGATTGCCATCAACACTCAGTCACTCTGTCGAAGGAGCTGATGGAAGATGATATGACAGGGGTTACAGCTTGCGACAACAACGAAAAAAACCCAACAAAAAGCAAATGTTGATTTTAAATTCAATAACCCCAAGACGTTTTCAAGCCCAAGACGTTTAGTCATTTACAGTAGAAAGAGACAATGTCGGAGGAAAGCGCTGACATGGCGTAAAACGCCTTTAGGTGATTGCTGACGTAGACGCATGAGAAATGAGAGAACTCTCCCTTAGACTATGTACATTTGTATGAAAAATCAACACCCTAATTTCCACTTTTTACACTCCATATCATTTTCTCTCTCTTCCACCTAACAATTCAACACACACTCTTCTTTTATACTCTACCATAGTTTTGTTTAATAAAATTTAACACCCTATCATATCTTTTTATATTTTTAAAAGTTCTCAATTAGTTTAACTAAAATTATAAAAAATAAAACTTCTTTATTTTTTATTTTTATTTTAATTACTTTTTTACAAATAAATAAAATAGAAAATACGAATAGTTATTAAATATTTTTTTAAAATCATATGAATAGTCATTAAATATTTTAAAAAATATTAATTACATTAAATAATTAAAATAGAAAATATGAATAGTCACTAAATATTCTCTTAAAACTTCATAGAGCCATTTGTGTAGAGAATTCGGGGAATTCACTTGCTCCGACATTTAAAAAATTCTCATTATCCATCATAGTCGAAGAATGAGAGGGTGTTTGAATTGGAAATGGCATCATCAATCCATATAGTGAACGACATTTTAGAACCGATAGTGACTTGAAGAAATTTCCTGGAAAATCATAGTTTGGTATATTTTGGGTTTGGTTGAAAGAGTGATTTTGAAACTGATAGTTGTTGTGATTTAGATAGTTAAAATGGTAATTAGTAGAGTTTTGGGTAACAGAAGGGTTAATGTTAGGATCCATTTCGGTAAAGAAGATAGTTAAGGATATAATCAAGAGTTTAAGGGTAGGATGATAGAATTTATAGTAGAAATAGAAGTTGTCTTTTTTTGTATCCAAATCAAATGAACCAAGTCTCTATTTATAGAGTAGAAAAATATGAATTTTGATATATAAAAAATAAATTTATAAATTAGTTTAGTTGTAAATAATTGTTGTTGAATAATTAAGATAAGAAAAAAAATTCAAAATCTACACAAACCAATAACAGAGAGACATATGTGATAAAAGGGATCCACTTTATGTTTATTCAACGGTTGAATTCTTTCAACCAGTTGAATCCGAGTAAGAATTCAACAACCCATTATTTTGTCTCTTATTTATTCAACTGTTGAAAATATTCATTCAACATCTCTAATACAAATAGTTTTATTGTAACAGATATGCTTTTATCATCTAATCACATGTGTTGGAACATCATTTAATGCTGGAGATCTAATGATTGAAGAATGTGATATATATATATATACGTATATATATATATATATATATAGAGTTAAAATCAGCTTTTTTTTATTTCCCAATATACGTTATTACCATTTTTTTAATATATAGATATATGTATAGAATAAATTTTACATTTTGTTCTTTATAGTTTGAGATTCAAATGTATATACACATTTGATGTTTGTAAGATTTTTAAAAATTATATGAACAAACTAATATGGATAATGTTATGAATGAGGTTCGAATATATGGGTTTTAGTATAGGACAATTTATAGATGAGTTGTGGAAAGATATATATGAATACATGAGTTGTGGACAATGACACTAAACTGTATCAAATAACATTTATTATAATCAAAAGTCATTTTAAATTCTTATGATTACATTTTTAACAGATTGTTTACTGGACTTAAATGTGTGAATGGTATTTAGATATTTGTTTATAGATAAGAAAATAAATTATTATTTCTGGTTTTAAAAAATAATGCTAGATTTTTAGTATTTAAATGGATACCAAAACATTATTCACATGGATGGTAAGACTTGATCAAGTTTTATAAATTAGTCAAAACAAGTGAATATTCATGGTCAGATGATGATTCATGCTTAACCCAACAAGTATAGTCATGGATGTGGTTGGGTGTTGGTGGGTTAAGAGTTGGTTTGGACAATAGTTTTATGGAGAATATGAGTGTGAACAAATTTTGTATCTACAAACATCTTTAGTGTATATGTGGACATTGTTACATTTGAATAGTTACATATGTAGACATATAGATGCGGAGAAGAATCTACAAAATAAGTGCAATCACATGAATAAAATAATTTTTGATTATGATATTTCAATGATAATAGACATATTTTAGTGTTCTTGTGCATAATTCATACAAACATCTTTAGTGTATATGTGGACATTGTTACATGTGAAGTGTATACAAACATCTTTAGTGTATATGTGGACAATGATAAAATTTTGTATCTACAAACATCTTTAGTGTATATGTGGACATTGCTACATGTGTATAGTTACATATGTAGACATATAGATTCGGAGAAGAATCTACAAAATAAGTGCAATCACATGAATAAAATAATTTTTGATTATGATATCAAAATAATAATAATAGACACGTTTTAGTGTTCTTGTGCACAATTCATCAGTCCTTATAATTTCTATGCTCGCAACACATCCATCCACAGTTCCTCTCTCTAAAACCTCATTTAATAAAACTTTGTTCATCCATAACATATTGTAAATTAAAATTTATACCTATTAAGTTGTCCACATAATTTTTTAATTCTTAAAGATATTAAATATCAAAATACAAATATACATATAGATTTCAAACTATAGAAAAGATTGAAATTTATTTTTGTACGTATCAATATATATTTTTATATTCAAATATCAAATAATGGTAAATAATATATTAGGAAATAAAATAAAAACTGATTTCAATTATATATATCATAGTTTCTCAACTATTAGATCAATAAGAGATTCTATTTAAACATATGTGATTAAATGGTTAAGACATATGTTCTCACATATAAAAATGTCATTCTAGTTAATACATATACATATATCACATTTTCTAAACTATTAAACCTATAAACAATAAATGATATTTAAACATATGTGATAGTGCTTAAAGACCTATGTTCTCACATAAACCCAAACCTCTCTTAAATTTCTTTGAATTTGAAAATATCATTTTGTATATCTATTTTCATCATTTTGCCTCATGTCTTCTCTTATAATCTATTTAAAAAAAAATATTTATATATTTTCATTTTCTTCTTCTAAAAAGGTATGATACAGATCTATAGATTTTAGATGTTTTTTTTTGATCCAGTTAAAGCTAAATATTCAATGTAATGTGATAATTTTCTATTTCTAAAAACATCATCTGATTTAAAGTTACTTTTAATATTTTGGATATGCCAAATTTTCAGACTTGACCCTGATATTTTTAATTTGGATATGCAGAAGTTACTCATTCACTATAAAAAAGATCATAATACATCACTTAAATAGATTATTAGTAAATGATACAAAATATATTTTTTTAGTATCAGTTATAACAAACAATTTGATTATTAACTTCTTTGGCATCAATTCAGCGTAATTGATGCAATTCTATATTAGTTTATATCAGTTTTAAGAAAATGATAGAAAATATACATTTACATCAATTAAATAATAGAATCAATTTATTAATTTGTATTAACATCACTTATAAAATCATAAAAAGTGACATCATTTTAATAAACATTGAAAAATTGACATCAATGATAAAAATGAAAACATGATTTTAATTAAATAATATTATGCGTACGTAATTCATTTGTGCTGGTTGAATATATTTGTTGTATCAAATATTCTAAACGAAATATCAATAAAATTTTGTTTATATATCTTATAAACGAAATTTGTATTTCTTTGATAAATAATTTTAATTGATTTAATAAGTAAGTTAGATAAATTGATATTTTGAATATTAAATGATAATTGCATATATATTGACTAAACTAAATAATCTTAAAAACCAATACTTTAAAAAAATATTTTTATGTTCATTATAATATATAATTAATTAAAAAATAATTCGTTGAAAAAGAAATTTACAATTAGTATTGTAATTTTCGACCTAATAAGAAATGTTTTAATTTTATATTTACTGAGTTAATTTTTTGTAAAATAAATTATACACCATTTAGATATATATGACTGTTACCAAAATATAGTAATATCTCATATTTTATAGCCTTTTTCTCATCCATTAGGCCACGTTTATTTAATAATAACAAATCAACCAAATAAAAGCAATGATCATATACATCTTTTTACAGTGTCCTTATCTTCCACACACAATTTGGTATAGTTTTGGATATGGTTTATTAAGGAACTAGAATTTATGTTAGGAAATAGTTTGTAAAAGGGGCTTAATCCACAGATCCGAATATGATACTCTCAGAACCTCCGTGAAGGTTATTTTTAAGTGCATAATTGGTCAAGGTTAGTCAATAATAATAATTTCGTGCATAGTTTCTTGGGCAATCCCTCAAATACCATTTTTAAATTTTTTGTCACCAAAATAATCTTAAAATGATCGAAATTATCTTTTTTATTTTAAAATTTTCATTTAAAAAAAATTTAGACCCAACCCCAAAACTCCACCTCATAACTCTAATCCCTAAGTTTCTATTAGTTAACTCTAAGGGTATAAAATATATTTACATTCTTTAATAAAGTTTATTTTGGTTATTTTTTTCTTATATGCTATTTTGTGACATAAATTTTTTTTAGGGCTATCCGAAAGTATTTCTCAATTTTTTCATTTGATTGATTTTGTTTACATATTCGCATTTTCATAAGAAGAAGAAGAATGTGATGATAATTTACATCAATAAAACTAATACTAATAAATTGATATTACGTAATAGTAAATTATTAAATCGACACTAACACATACATCATTTAGAACAAATGATGTAAATGGTAACCTTTTTAAAAAAAATTAACACATACTAACATCACTTAAAATAATCGATGAAAAAAATTACTATTTTTACATCACTTTTGAATAAAATAATACAAATTATTTGCATCACCAAAAAGTAAGTCATTTTTTAAATGACGTAAAATGTTTTACATCATTTATAATTAATACAAATATATAAAACAAATGATTTAAACTAACCTTTTTGTAGTAATTATAAGTTTAATATAATGTTTACTCAAGTTTTTTGTGATGTCACTCACTTTTCTGATTTTACAACTTATTTTCTGGTTTTATCACATTAAAATGTGAGTAATAAGACCAGAAAATGCTGACTAAGACTAAATAACACCATGCATAAGTGTTACCATGTACACGTAAAAAGTTTAGAAAATGAAAATATAAAGCATGATGACTAAGACATATACAACATAGAAAAAAAGAGAACCAAAGAAACATTGAACAAAGGAAACAAATATTAAATAGGTATGTCACATGTTCTTCTCTTGTGTGCTTTGGTACTACATCAACTGCACTTGTGTTTTATACTTCGTTTTGATCTTTGTGATGATCTTATCGTTTCTTCTATTATTTTAAATCTTCTCTTTCTTCTTTTACCATCACTTTTTTGTGTTTATGGTGGTACAATATTGAAAAATTCAACATATAATAGGACATTTTTATTAATCTCTAGAACAACTATAGTATTAATTCATCCCACATAAGTATTTCTTCACGCAGTAATGATATATCTGACATTAGTACATTTGTGTATATCTTTAAATTGTGAATAAATTGTTGGAATGGTATGTCTGCAATTTCATAAATTATACTTTCCACATGTGATGTTCTTCTTCTCAAATGAACATAAAACAAAATTTTGGGTAGAGGACTATGAATAGGTGAATTGTGGAGACAGGAAATTGTGGATGGATGAATTATGGAAAAATACACTAAATTTTGTCTAATATAAATCAAAAATCATTTTATAATTATAGAACTAAAATTATTTTAATAAATGGTTTATTAAATTTCAATATGTTTGAAGGATATTTAAATATTTGTTTCTTGATAAAAAAATATATCTTTTATTTTTGGCCTAAGTTCTTCTCCAAAGTCCCCTCCATTTGCCCTTTGATGGATGGACGTTCGAGCTCAGTGTTGGGTGTGGCTGCCTTAAGAGTAGCAACACTTGCCTTTGCCCTATGTATCTTCTTCTACAACTCTCCATTTAAATTTTTGCCATCAAACAAACAAAAACTCGTTAAGGAAGATATCACATAGTGATGACTGAGCCAAGATATGATAATTTTCTAAGGTGACAAACTTTATCCCATTAGTTGTTGTGTTGGTTAAGCAGACATTTAGGTGATAGGCGAAGAAACCAGCAAGGAAAAATAAGACGTATAAGATAAAATTTGTTCAAAAACGTTAATATTGTTTTAAAGAATCTTAGTTTTTACAAAAAAGTATATTCTACATTTTTAACTAAAGTTACAGTTTGTTGTTTAATCTGTAAAACATAAAAAAAATTGGTTAGAATAATATTCAATTTTAAAAACTTATTTAAAAAGAATGCAAATACTCTTTTAAGACAATAATGCTCTGTTTTTTATATAATAATACACATTTTAGGCATACGCCAATAAAACATATTTATATTAGAATGGATAAGGTTAAAGACGCGCAACTATGTATATGTATATTTGGTCTTGTTTTTTTTTCTCAACCACTTTGTCTTGTTTTCACTAAGTAAACACTTGGTTTGAAAATACTATTGAACTCCCATTTTATAGTTTTTATGACATACTAATGTCGTTAACCATAAATGATCAGGTATATATCGACTGTTGAGCGTATATATAGTTCTGAAGATGCAGTTTGTTGAGATGTTTTGTATCAGTTCGTGAAATACTGCTTGAGGTAGTACAGACGTGTGTCATGAAGATGAAGATGAATCTGAATGGGAGTTCACGTTTTATGATAAGTGTGAGCTTGTTGAGCTTGGAAAAGGAAAAAGAATATATGCTTGAAGACAAATTGATATTTTCCATAGAGCAAAAGGGAGTTTACATAAAGATGAAGTTTTCCGTTAAATAAATAGAAAGTTGCATTAAGTGCATTTGGAAGACTTGAATAGCAAGTTGAAGACGTGGAGAGAAACTTATGGTCTTTTATATAAGGAGAGATATGCCTTATGAGAAAGCCAGAACTCGAAGAATAAAGAAAGAGGTTTCTTTAGTGTTTGTTACTGCTTGGTGTCGAAGTACATTATGAAGCATTGTCTGATGGAGTCCGATGTGGACTTAGTTTGGTGGTGTTGGTGTTGACGCTTTATGAGGTGGATTTAGCCATTGTGTGGAGCTCATGGTGAGCTTGGGTGATCAAGCGTTTTGGTGTCACTAGTGTGCGTTGGGTGATGATGTACTTGGTGAAGTACTTCCATAGATGTGGAATATTGAAGCATAGAATGAGGGGGAGTTTGACACATGAAGTTTCATTGGGCAGTTTGTGAAGATTGCAGATGTAGAAGATAGTGTTGCTCTGGTGTTGTCGGATGGTGATATATGCATGCGTGTTTAATACCTATCTTTGTAGATCACTTACTTTGAAAAGAGTGGTAGGCACAAGTGTGTGTGTGTGTGTTGTACCATATAGAAACTGTAAATTGCTTTCTTATTCTAAGTGAATGAAATCTGGACGAGGTTTCAGGGATGTAGAAAACGATTCATGTTAACACATTTGATGTGTCTTTACACTCTGCATTTTTTGTCGCCTCATTTGTACATATAGCAAATGTTCTAAAAATTGTTGACCCTTGAGTAGAAATAGTCAATTATTCAATAAAAAAAAATTCAACAAGAAAAATAAAAAGACATGGTAACATTTACATATTTCTGCTTATTATATAACCTCACAAGTGATGAATGAAGATAACATTATTAAACTCTTGTAGTTATTATTATATGTAATAAAAAATTATAATTTGTAGTACATCTTAGCAGGGCCAACTCTAGGCTAAAACCATAAAGCAAAAGCTTCGCGTGTCAGGATTTATTAAAATTATAGGGACATAATATACAACAAGATTTCTTTGATCTAATTGCTTATGTACATCATCTATCTCCTCTAGGCATGGGTTCAAAGATGTCTCTTGCAAGTTTTATATTCTTTTTATTTTATTTTTAACTGCATTTTATGTTGTTTTTAATAAAGACAAATTTCCAACTAAAAGATTTCATAATAACTAAATGATTTGATTATAAAGATGATTACCTTTTCAAATTTCTTTTTAATTTTATTATATATTATATTAAATGATAAAATACATAAATTATAAGAACTACTTCTTTTATTTACCCTAGCAATTAACATTGTATCTTCTCACTTTTAAATTATTTTTATCGATGAATCATAATGCATCTTCCATTGTTATTAACAATTTTTAGTTTTGTTTTGTTGGAATATGTGTATCTTACTTTATTCTTTTGTTTTTGTCCAAATTTTGTAGAAATTTCTGAAATTTGCTAAAATCATATTTATTTGTTTTATATTCTAGCATATGTAGTATTCGCGTGTTATCTATATTATATTTATATTTTAAATATTTTCTAATTGTAGAAAATTCTTCCAGAAAATAAAATAAGAAATTAACCAAGTGGAACTAAAAAATAGGAAGAAAGAGTCATCAAGATGAACTAGTTTATATTTTAATAGAAGCATGAGTTAGCGAAAAACTTGATTATTCGAAATTCATAAATGATTTTGCAGGAAGAAAAACAAAGAGAGTTATCTTTTATCCCTGAAAAAAAATATTTTACATTATTTGATTATATATATTTATATTATGATAAAAAAATTATAGTTACGGAGCAGAATGTTGGTGGTACGCTTTAGGCACCATGGATGTCTGGACTGGCACTGCGAGTTTTGTCGTTAGATTGACATTGGGTTAAAAGCAACTAATTTTTTTCTGCTAAAGGTTAGAATCAATTGTTGGTATATGGTAAAAAGAATACTTAAGTTTGTTGACCTTTTATAGAAGGTAGAATTTCTATGTGTGTTTTTTTTCCAAAACTTCTATGTGTTTTGAAGAAGTAAAGTTTGAAAGTGACTCACAGATTCTAATCAGGGCATTGGTATTTTCAACGAGTGGTCAAGAGTATGATTGGTAAACACCAGCGCAAATGAGAGAAAATAAAAAAGGTGAAGTGGAAAGATGGAAAAAGAAAAGTGAAATTTCATCGTATGACGTTCAAAAAACTATAATTCACTCTGTGATTAATATCCCTAATATATCGATACATTCTGTATCTTTTATATAATATTACCATACTACCCTTCTATCCAACCGGTGAAACCTGCAAAGAAAAATTAATAATAAATAGTGACTATAAAAAGGAAAATGTGGCCAATTGTGGTAAAAAGAGGCAATGACGAAGGCGTACACGTTCAGTAGACACAACAGCTCTTTCATTTCTTTTCCTCCTTCTCTTAAATTATTGATTCTCATAATCATTCTTTTGCTTTCATATTTTGTTTTCGTTTTAAAATTTTGCAAATGAAATTGAGATCATCGCATCAGGGTTGATCCACATTGTTATACATATCTAGTGGTGAAGAATAACGATGGTGGATCGGTAAAAGTGCGATGTGTCGAAAAAAAAGAGAGGAGATGCAGATGATCTCTATATGGCGGTGAAGAATAATGACAGTGGGGCAAGTGAACGTGTATCAGCATGTCTAAAAAGGAATTGAAGAAGATGAACTCACTGTTTATTCTATATTCGGTGAAAAGAATAATATAGTAAATATTCTTTAGTGTAGCTATTTATGTAAGGGTACCATACTACTTTAAATATATTTCTATACTATTTCTTTAAAATGAAACAATCTGTCATGCCTTCAAATTTGGTAGTTCTTTTCTCTGCCATTTTGGATTGATTGTAATATGATATTTTTTTCGAATGTTGGAAAAATTTGTTATTTGAAAATTTCATTTTTTTACTAATTTATAGTTTATAAGTAAATCTATTCTATAATTCATCTTTACATAGTATAGTTTAATATTACATAATATTATGTATTACTTTATGATTCTGATATTTGGATTTAGAGTTTACATTTGGGTTTAGGGTTAAGTGATTAAGGTTTAGGGTTTAGTATTTAGAGGAAGAGGTAAAGTTGAAGTCAACATTAGATTTTGAGATTTGGATTTAGGGTTTATATTTGGAGTTTGGGCTTAGTGTTTAGAATTAAGGATATAGTATATTGAAGGTGGGGTGAGGTTGGGGTCAATATCATCTTTTTCAATGCAATCATATACATATCATATTGTTTTGTTCTATTTTATTATTTGACGAATGTAGAATAGAATTTGATTGTACAGTGAATATGCATATATTATGCTTTGAAGTGTATTATTGGTTATACGTTAACCACGTCAACATAAATGATTTTAATTCATAAATCTATTATACTTTTCATTTTATATAGTATAGTATAATATTAAAAAATATCATATACTATTTCAGATTTTTAATTTATTTAAAATATTATAAATATATATTATAGTTTATATTTGAGTTTAGGTTTATTGATTGGAGTTTAGGGTTTAATATTTAGGGATTAAGGATAATATTTAGTAATTAAGGGTATTGAATGAAATTATAATCCTATACTACTTTGGCCCGTGGAATAGAACATTCAGTGCATATGTATGTGGTAATTAAATGTGTAACATGGAGTAGAACACTCATTGTATAGGTATAAGGTCAATAAACGTATGATGTGAATGACTTTTCTTTCTTTCATATGGAACATCTGTGACCCACTCTTAACCATATATTCTATCGCCTATTTTCACAACCCACAACGTCATCTCCTATCATACAAGTTGATTGGAAACTTGTTAAGAGAATAGATAAAACCGGCTGAAAAATGGCGTAAATGTCTGACATTACATAAAACCGGCTGAAAAATGGCGTAAATGTCTGACATTACATTATGTCAAAATCAATGATATTTACCTAATTTACACTTCATATATGACTATTAAGCTAATAAGCCAAAAAGGTAGAATAAAATAATTTACTCCAACAATATCTTTTTTTCCACCATAAGATAATATTCATTCAAATGAGAAGATCATGTTCCGATACACAAGCTGGCAGATAACAAATCTCCAAAGATAAAAACCCAACGAACATGCAGCTAAAGCCTACTCCGAGGCAGCTTACAATTACAATGCAAACAAAGCAGATAAACTAGAAAAGAAACTTGAGCACATACATGGGCACATAATACATTGAAGTTTCGTTACTTAAATCCCCAAGAAGCTGAAGGTTCTGAAAACAAGGAGAGGAAGATAGAGATCATATACTTCCAAACCACCGGAGGCCTACAAAGAAAAACCAAACGAACCGAGGAAGGCCTCCAATCAGGACAGACCAACACCACTTGAAAAGCTTGACAACCAATCCGAAAGACAAAACAGGTCCAACCGCTAAACCACAAAGCAGAGCGAGGTAAAACATGCTCCAAATCAAACCTATTCACCAAAAAGAAGCCACGATCAAACCAAGGAACCTCGGATCGCTTCACCGTTGAGGTATGAAGGCCAGAAAAAGAAACAACTCCACCCAAGAACAGAACCAATTAAAGAGAGTCAAAACATCGAGACCATCTAAAGAACCACCAAATGAGGAGAGCAACCAAACTCGGGATAGAGGCAACTGAACGTGCACACACAAACACTCAAACGCCGCAACGAAACAACCGAGAAAATAACACTCTGCAGACACGATGAACAGGAGCAGAACTAAAGTTGAAGAAAGATCAGCGACGACGTCAGCGAAAGCACCTGCACTGCTCCCAGCAGCTACACCGCACCGTCAATAGGTCCTCGACCTGAGATATGGCGCCAGACTCATCACTGAACCCAACTCTCCGAACATACACTTCACCGGAAACTAAGCAAAGAGAATGGTAACACTCGTCAAGCAAAGAACTCAGACAAGCAGGAAACACCAAGGGAGCCAAGAAAATCAAACCCACAAAGCACTGGCTACCACCTTAAATGAATCCTCTACAAAGACCCTCTCAAATGTCAGAAACTTCAGGGACACAAACAACGCTACAACCACCAGACACCACAACCCTGAGAACTTGACTACAAAGGATCCCAACACCAAAAGACTATAAGAACCGTTAGCAACAAGTACAAGGAAAAGCCTCCACCTTTGGCAAGTATGCTCCGGTAGTAGATCTGAATCAGAAGGACTGGCCCAAAACTCCGTTCTGCAGAAAGTAAGGGGCTGACGAAGAGGACCAAACCACCACAAGAGTAGCTTGAGCTGGCTTGGAACGTACCGGAGACGCAAGAGCATGACCACAGAGGGACCTTCATAGAAAACTGTAAACTTAACAAAGCTTATACTAAACAAAAGAGGAGAATGAGAGCCTCCCTCACGTAGCGGCGGTGAGAAACACGGCTACCACGGAGGAAGATCGACGACAAAGAAAGGAGGGCTGCTTTTTTTTTCTTCGGAGAGGATCCAAACTCTTACTCCAACAATATCTAGCGTGAAAGTTACTTTGTTTTTCTTTCTTTCTCAACAGTAGTTGGAGTAACTATAAAGTAATAATAGTTTACTTGATTGATAGAACTTTAGCTAAATGCGGAGTAAAATTTTAACTTTTTCTAATATTTATATATATATATATATATATATATATATATAAATTTTAAACTCACTCCCCCAAACTCCACCACCCCATGACGCTAAACCCTAAGTTTAGATTAGTTAACCCTAAAGATATAAATGTATATTTACACTCATTAATAAAACATATTTTGTTCATATTTTTCTTGTATGCTATTTTGTGACAAAAAAAATTTAGGACTATCCTAGGATATTTTTCTTAAAATAACTTTTGAAAATGTAACTATATTAGTTAGTTTGTATTTGTTCTAATTTGATTTTAATAGTATTATAATGATTTTGTTTAAAAACTATAGTGGATGTCCAACATAAGAACATAGATCATTTTGCTCTCTTTTTATATTTTTTCTCAAATTTAATTAAAAATTCTCTTATACACTTCTTCTTAACTTTGCTAATTTAAACATTTGAAAAAAGTCAGTTCAGAATTAAAATTTATTTAAAATTAAGTAAGTAGCATTAAAATCAAATAAAAAATGTTATTATTTAATATTATAAATTACATGTTTGCTTAAATAATGTACCAATGTATAAGACCAACTAAGTGTTTTCCTTCACCGTCTGCAATGATAAACTTTTAAATTTAAATTATATTTAAAAATATAATTATGATAATATTTTAGATTTTATTATTTTATGCCATTACTTTAATATAAATATTAATTTAGTTAAATATAAAATTAAGATAAAATAAATAATTTGATGTATTTAAAATATATTTAAATTTATAATTTAGATAGTTTTCATTTATTTCTTTTGGTTAAGATCTATTAAATTAACTTGTATATAATAAAATTGATATAATTTTTTATCATTATTAAGATATAAACCTAATATAATTTCTAAAATTTGTAGATATCAAAAAGAAACATATGATATTACGATTAAAATCTTAAAATTTTCTACAAAATTGTATAAAATTGTGAATTTTTGTTTAATAAGAAAAATTGTACGATTATAAAATTATACTTACATAATATTTTTAAATTTGTAAATATTTTATATTTCTATTATTATATTATTTAATGACATAATTGAAGAAATTTATTTTAATTATGATTTATGAGTCCATATTATCAAAAGTTATCAAAAATTGAAATCAATATCAAATGTAATTGTTCATGTCACATTTAACCATAAGTCATGTTATTAATTCTAATATGTCATGTTACATTTTTTTAATAAAAATAATTATAAAAATGACATGTGAAAAATCATTTAACAAATAATCTTCGAGAACTATTTCATGTATGGAATTTCTAGCGATCTTAAAATTTTATTTTAGATATTATCATTCTCCAGAATAAAATCAATAACTAATTATAATTTAAATTTGGGTTCACTTCGTTCAAAGTATTTACGATCAAATAGCTTACACAGGTTCTAAAATCCAAATAACATGATCCAGGTAGATATAACTTGGTCTTATATTTTTTTTATTGTCTAAATAACCTAATCCAATTCAATACACCACGGAAACAAAATTTACCAAACAAACTGAAGTTATACTGACCAAATGTAGAGAAATTTATTCAAAGATAATGAACATATATGGTGATAAGTTTCAACAGCAACAAGAAAAGAAGAAATTGTGTGTTTCTTAATTTTAGTGATCAACAAACAAACAAAAACTTATAGAAAACATTTATTGGGGCATGAGTATGAGGAACTCATGTTGCACTCTGACCCCCTGACCAAACTAAAGTGTTTTATGCAAATGGTCTTTTTAAATTTTGGCGGTTCATAGACTCATTTTAGGTTTGGCTTTGTAGGCAATGCGTCTGGTCACCGTGCGCATTGTCACAAATTCCTCGGCAGAAGATGGATGTATCCCAACCTGTGTTTTATTCACAATGTTGAATTCAATGATTATTTTCAAACTGTGAAAGTGAAAACGAAAGTGTTCTGATTCAATTCACAAACCGTGCTGTCAAATTGTGCTTTGGTTGCTCCACACTTGAGCGCAATTGCAATCCCCTGTATTTAGCAATAAAAGACACTAAACACCATGAGATGCCACCAAACCAAACTCTAGTCGATTAACAGAGGTTGAGTTCTGATTAAAGGTCAACACTTCTCAAACTCAAATCAGGTTCTCTTCTATGGAGGTTACAAGAAAAAATTCTTCCTTCCAAAAGCATAGACATTCTGTCATCTCACTAGTCCAAATCATTCAAATATCCAATAAATGATTGATGTCCTTTACGTTATTAGGTGGCATTACACCCATGCACTACTAACTGCACTATAGCAACAAGCTGAGAAGTAATAAATAGTGGAGCTATTGTTTAGGAAAACTTGCCTGCATGATCTCAGCTGCATCTGGACCGCACATTGATGCTCCAATAACCTTATCAGTCTTCTCATCAACTATAAGCTTCATTAATGTCTTTTCCTGCCGTCTATCACCGAAAGAAAGATGTGATTAGATCAAAGAGGATGTTACAGTGATTTGATTTGAAGAACCAAGAGGTTTCCACAAAATAAATCAAGATGCCGTTACAAAGATTGTGCAGTAATTAGAATTTGAATGTTGGCATACCCAGAAATGGTGTTCTTCATAGGGTTAAAGCCTGAGGTGAAAACCAAAATATCCCCGGTGGCTTTTTCTACTGCCTCTTCTTCGCTGAGACCCACCACAGCTAGTGGTGGTATGCTGCCAAACAGATAAGATAAATATATAAACATAAAAGGGGAAACCTCTAAGAAAACTTCAAATTGATTTGGTAATATCCTATAAGAAAGAATGCTTACCAAAATACGGCACAAGCTACATTGGTGTAGTCTGCTTTAGTAGGCTTCCCACCAAACACAGTGTTCTGCAAACATCAAAACAAATCCCAAATGGGTTACATAATTGGACATTCACAAACACAAAAGTTGAAAGATTTATAAGTGCAAGAATAGAGGCACAAACCGCAAAGCAGGTGGCCTCCATTAACGCAACCGGTGTAAGGTTAATCCGGTTTGTAGCATCTCCCACAGCCCATATGCTAGGTATGTTAGTGCGTGAGTACTCATCAACCTGCGGATAGTACTCAATTAGCAGCTGCACGAGTAGAAGTTTCCCGCATAAAGTCAAGGAAAACGTTTTTTTTTTTCCGAATACATTATAAAATATGTAAGAATAGGAAAGTTGTGACGACCTTTACAGCTCCAGCCTGATCAAGTTCAACGCCAACAGCTTCTAAATTCAATCTCTTGGTATTAGGAATTCTTCCTGTAATAGATATAAACAAAAGATCCTCAGACAGCTCCATGAAAATATGAAATAACAAGTATAAAAGGAAGCAAAAAACGCAAAAACATGTATAAGAAAAACAACGAATGAAAAGTACTGGTTTATAAACAATAAAGCCACACCGATGTACATGTATTAAAGTAGAATAGAAAGTGTTAAAGAAGTTACCAGTAGCAAATAGTACAACATCTGCCACGAATTCTTCCCCATGAGAGGATATTACTTTTATCCCATCGTCTGTTTTTATCAACTAAATTCACAGATACAATATATTCAATGAAGGATGAACTGATGAAACAAGTGACAAGAAATGTAAACAGTAATGAGACATGAAAATTAACAATTTTACTCAGATACCTCAGCCAAACTTGTTTGTGGATGCAGATTGATACCTCTTCCTTCAAGGTTTCTAGCCACAAGTGCCCTCATCTCGTCATCAAAGCCCCTGAAGTTTAGAAATAGTTAAGAAATTTGGCTGCATTTTCCTAGGAAAGAGATTGCAAGAGACTCCAAAAAAGAAGAGAACACAAGAATGTGGTGCACCTTAGTGGAAGTTCCTTCCTGAAGAATAAATCTACTGTAGCACCCATTCCACGCCATATTGAGGCAAACTCAACAGCAATGTACCTGATTAAAATGTAAATACAAACGGGGATTGAACCATTGACAAGACTGACATGCTAGGTAGGTACATCAAGAGGAAGACATTACCCTCCTCCAAGCACTATAGCACGCTTAGGAAAGTCTTCCAAACTTAAAGCTTCGTCAGATGTAATAGCCAGTTCCTGTATAAGACAATTTATGTACAAAAATCAATGGACTATCCATACATAGCAGTTCATAGTTTTTCTCGCAGAAGATCATGTTGCAAAAACACAGATGGTTATGTTATTCCAATTAAAAAGGAATTTATAATGTCAAATGTAATTCACACTCGTTGCTATTGTAGATAAGTAAAGACGAACAGAGACACTTACATGTCCAGGGATGTTGGGCTTCTGTGCCCGACTGCCAGTAGCAATCAAAATGTGCTTCGCAGTGTAACTTATTTTGGTGCCATCGATTTGTCTCACCTCCACCTCATTGGGACCAACTATTCTTCCTTCACCTTCATACAACTTCACAGCAGCATTCGCCAACAACCTTTTGTAAATATTGTTAAGCCTTAATATCTCATCAGTCTGCACATAGGAAAATTAAATACTGATGTTAACACCAAACCATCCAAAACGTTAAGGATAAACTATTGCAAGTGTATCATGGAAGCAAACACCGTGTACAACATTTTACTCTATCAAGAAAAAAAGAAAATAGAAAACAAAAGGCACTGTAGCAAATCCGGGGGGCATACCTTCTTTTGAAGAAGCTTCTTCCAATTGAAGTCGACATTCTCATTGATTTCCCACCCATAGTTTCTAGCATCCTGCAAGAAGATAACCACAAACATAACACTTAGTAGCATGCCTAAATGGCTAAACCACTAACAAAAAAAAAACGTTTTATCTAACAGCTAAAAGAAAGGGCATTCAAAGATGGATTTTGTACGCACCTCAAGTTCACTACCATAAGTAGCACCATAGACGAGAATCTTTTTGGGAACACAACCACGAATAACACACCTGGAAAGCCCCAAACCAAAGTGGAAACAAAGATGTGGACTTTATGCAACGATTAACAAAGGAAGTAAAGCATATTGGGAGAGTAGAGTAGAGGGAACTTACGTGCCACCAACACCTCCAATCTCCTCGGAGCTAATAGGGTGAAAGGGAAGCTCACAAATACCAACCTATATAACATTTGATTCAGTTCAGAACAACACCATATCGATAACTTAGGCAACACATAAAAGAATGTAAATGTTACCTTGGCACCATTATTAGCAGAAAACCTAGCAGCACGAACACCGCCGCTACCAGCACCGATGACAAACAAATCAAAATCATAGTGAGTCTCGGTCGCTTCCTCCGCCGCCACGGCGTTGTTAAGCTCTCCATCAGCAAGCATCTTCCTCGCCATGATTGTGGTGAATCAAAAATCTAAAATCTACAATGAAATAGAAAACCCCCATCAATCAAACCAATCAGAAAAAATAAAAAAGCAAAATCTCGAATCAGTTAAAAAAAAAAACAGATCGAAAGGAGGGTGAAGAAATCTTATATAGATAAGTGTGAAACTGAATCAGACAAGGAGAAGAAGGAGAGACCGTACCTCTCCAGAGAGATGGTGTGTGTAATAAGAACAACACTTAGAAAGATCCAGACACGAAGGAAGGATTAGATACGGTGGAAATAAAACCAATGATTTTTTTGATGATCACGAACACAAGCCTTTTTTATATTCTTTTAAGAGTGACCATCCTTGTGTGACGTGTACTTAATATAAATGATTTTAGAAAAATTAATGTATATTACCAACTTACTGGGCTTACCAAAACATATGCGTATTGATGAAAGCTACCAACGAAAGATGTGAGAAATTTCAAAACTCAAGGTCCACATTGAACGCTATAAAGCGTAGGTGTGTTGTCGTAAGGCTCTCTGACGTGGCTTTTCTTCTAGCCAATGGAGTTTTAGTACTAATGAGAAAAGCTAAACTAAAACAAGAGAAAACAAACACATTGTTCTCCTCAAGATTGTATACTAGATGGTGGTCTGCACGGCTGCACCTTACACTATCTACAATCATACAATTATTCAACACCTTCCTTTTTTCTTTTTAACACTCCACATCATATTCTCTCTCTTCCACGTCATTTTCTCTCTCTTCCACATACTTATTCAACACTCACTTCATTTTTAACATCTACAATAGTTTTGTTTAATAAAATTCAACATCCTACCCCACTATTTCCAATTCATTTTTTTATATATTTACAAATTTAATAACTATTTATTAAGTAATAATTTTGAATATAATTAACTTAAATAATTTAAATGATATATTTTAATACGGATAATTACCAAGATTTAGATAGTTAAAAGGAAAATTACTCGAATTTTGTGTATTAAAAAGATCATTATTATGATCCATTTAACTAAAAAAAAAATTAAACACAAAAACAAAGAAATTTGCTTGGAGACTAATAGAAAATTTATCTGAAATTGACGTTTTTTCTCTGTATCTAAATGAAACAAACCTAGACTATATTTATAGACCATAAAAAATTATGAATTTTGATATAAATTTTAATTTTTTAAAAAAATCATTACTACAAAATAATTGAGTTACAATGATTTGGAAAGATAAAAATTTCCAAAACTTAAAATAGCCAATAGGATGAGAGTAAGATATTTTAACAAGATAAGGTTATCGATATGTGATCACTCTCTTCCTTTTTCTTCCTCTTAAATTTTGAAAAGTGTATTTGTGGGTTCCATAATTTGTGAATTCAACTAGTTGAACGGATTCAACTCCAATTAATCCACGTATGATTTTTTGAAAATTCAACTACTCCATTGTGGAGTTCAACACGTTGAATTTATTATTCAACTAGCCCATTGCTCCTAGTCTTATACGGATATATATATATATATATATATATATATATATATATGTTTTTTTTCTTTTTGTCTGTTCCACAAATATTGTAGTTTTAAATATTTTACACATTTTAATAATAAAATTACAATATAAAATAGCTATAATTAATATATAATTTATAAATAAAAATAAGGTAAACCTTTCAAATACACCTTTTTGAAGTTTTTTCACAAAATTAGACTTAAAATGACTAAAATAGACTTCAAAGAAAAAAAATGAGTATAAATTACAAAAACCATTAAAAGAAAAAAAGACAGAGCCTTATCGCAAAAATGATTTTTTCCATGACATGAGAGCAGCGCATGTCTGATGGAAACCAAAAGCATAACTTATTTGTGTTTGAGAATTAGAAACCTTTTCTACTATTTCTTAAAAACATTGATGGCGCATGTTGGTTGATTCACAGTTGGCCCGTTTTTCACGTCCGTACTATGAGAGGGCTCGTTTTCTTTTTCTATTTTTTTCTTTCTCGCTCAATTTTTATAGTCTCTTGTTGGCGTTTTTTTGTCCTTGTCTTATTTCTCACTCATTTTCATGGTCTTTTCTTGATTCTCCTTGTCGGTGGTCTTGAGAGTTCTAGATCTGAGGTAGTGTGAGGTTTTTGCACGGTGGTTCCTTCTGTTTGCTTGAAGCTATGGCTTCTCGCTCCAGTTATATGTGGGGTCAGAACTAGGGCGAGATATCCAAAGACTTCGTCGATTCTCTCTTCTTGACCCAAGGTGGTTCGAGGTTTTCCGGTGAAACAACGAGGTGGATCTATTTTCCTTGGTGCGAAGGCGTGACATGTGGCTGGTTTTGCATCAGATCTGGCCCACTGATTTCTCTCTTCTTGTCCTTGCCATTTTTCTGCCAAGACGGAGGTTTCTGGTGGAGGTAGAGGTGGGTTGGTTGTCCGATAAGGCTTAAGCTTATCCATGCGCCAATTCTATATTGGTGAAGCCTGCTGGTTTTGGTTTGCTCTTCTTCGCCATGTGCTCATCTTCTTTCCTTTTGTGTTTCTTCAATCTGGTTTCTTGTAAATTTTGTTAGGTGGGGCTTGCTCCGTCGTGCTTTCTCGGTTTCATATACGCTGGAAGTTTCTCCTCCACCAGTTCTTGTGTCTTTGGAAGTGACTGCAGTCGACGTGGCGGGTATTTTGTGGTTGCTTTGGCAGGTGGATCGGTTCAAGATGTGCTCATTGTCTCTCAGCCGTTAGATTTTGGGTTTTATATACCTGGTTTAGTTTTTTATATTTGTTTTGTTTTATTATTCAGTTGTCTAATATTTTTTATTTTAAATATGGAAGTTTTTTTAAAAGAGAGAGACAGAGAGAGAGAGAGAGAGAGGGAGAGAGAGCATGCTGATAATTAACCAAAGAGTATTTGCGGGGGATAACCATGAAACTAAAATATATTAGGTAACCGAAGACTCATCATCATATCTATTGTGGTCTTTCATATTTCTCAATTTAACCCTACACATGATTTTGCAGATATATAGGTTTGACTGTTCCATGACATGACCAAACAACTTCGAGAATATAGTTAACATACTTTAGTTCCCTAGTTCACGTCAATGACATTTGTCTATCAATGCAATAAATTTATCAGCTCATTGTTTCTCGAGCAATTATCTCATCTTCATTGGGGTTTATTGTCTATACAAATTTCTTCTAGATCTAAGTTTTTGACTTATCTGACCTCATTTGTTTTGTTAGAATACATCTAATATGGTGTCTTCTCATATTGTTGACTCACCTGAGGGAAACGAGTTTACTCTTCAATATCTGATCCCCAAGATCATGTTTGCTGCATGCGAAAAACCCGTAGGGGCCCGTATTCTCACATACCAGTCTTTGAGAGCCATAAAACGTATAGTCAATGCTCTAGATGAAGAAGAACTGAAGGTTATTTGAGAATCTTTTTCGGCAAAATCATCAAAATTGGTGACAAACCTCCTTTATAGGGCCGATTTGCTAAATACGTAGTGTCAAGACAATTCAAGATCTTGAAGAAACACAAAGTCTGGTATCACTTTGCGGGTTAACCTATCCGCTTCTCGCTCCGAGAATGCAATCTTGAGGGGCCTGCCTTGTGGTAATTTTCCCCAAAAATCCAAGCTGAAGTTGAGAGAGATTATTACAGAGAAACCCTATTTGCTTGAGCTATTTGAGAAAGTTAAGCTAAAGTTATGCTGCCTACAAAACCCGTCAAAGATAAAGAAATCCGGATCAAATTTCCCTGCATGGCCCTTGTTTCATCGGTACTTCAGCCGACCAATATGAAATTGAAGATTTCCAGGGAGTATGCAGATTCAATAAAAGATCTCAAGGATTTTTTTCTTTTCCATGGAGAGAATTGCATACGATAATCAAGAGTATAAAGAGAGAGATGAGATCACCCTTTCCCAAAACACCACTGATGTTAAAGGATTCTATCTCGCACTTCAATCGGTGAGGTTGAAGTTATTCCCTCCCTGACAAAAGTGGTTCATGAGACACGCTCCTCGTCTGAATCTCACAGTAAAGATGATGTTGAATATGTTAATGAAAAAGCCACCAAAAATAGACCCTTAGCCAATGGTCACGATCGTAATGTTGATGAGAAAACAGAGGCTTGATAACATAGATATGTTAAACATCATTAGTTCTGTGTATCGTTAATAATCTAGTTGCTCATACTAAGATACATTTCTTTGTTCTAATATGACCATAAGTCTATGTGAAGAGTATTATAGACCAAAACCCCCTACGTCTGGTCTGGTTGACGAGGCAACACTTGAATGGTCTGATGAAGAGGAGGATGAGAGAGTAGATAATCTAGTGAACATGATTAATACGATGATTCTTGTTTGGTTAGATCTACCGTTTAACTTTTTGGACCAATTTAACGAACAATGAGTTCAATGCCTAATATTTAACCAACATTAGTCTTCTTTTGGTAATATACTTTTACACCGCTAGTTATACACTTCATATTGCACCATCTTCATAGATTGAATTAATATACAAATCATATTTTTACATGAAATGGAATTTTGTTTTTTTCGGTTTTATGGTTAGGTAAACACTTTGTTTGGTCCATATGAAGTTTAATATTAATTAAATAATAGACTAATACTAATCAGAATTGAACACTATTTACATCATATACAACATATTATATATTTTCATTGTGAGCTTGAACGGATATCCTAGAGAATTATTTTTTTAAACCAAGAACCACACAAATATATGATATTTCGTAAACCCAAAATCACCTTGATAAATAATAGAAGGTTCTGCTTAACTAAAAGCTCATGTTGCTTTATTAGAAATCATTCAAACATAAATTCTTGTATATGATTAATCAGTATTATACGGTCTCACAAGTTAAGATACATAACTGAACAATTCCTAATCTTTCAATCTAACTCACAACACAATTGCTCGGTATAAGTTTGATTCCTCTTAGCTATAGCTCTCAAACTTATAATCTCTCAAAAACATACAAAGTACCATTGACCTCACATACTCCTTTATAACCCATGGAGTACGTAGTCACCATTGTATATGGGTAACTCCAAATTCCTCTGATTTCATATTCTGTTGCATCTCTAGTTCACACCGATAAGAACTTGACACATCATCGAAGGAAGTTCCTGGAAACTCTCATAAAATCCAACGACTAAGGGTTGATATGTGACTTTGTGTTTAGCCTCAAAGTTTTCCTTTAACATCTTCACCTATTAATTAAACAAAACATACATTTTGTAATATTATATCAACTAACGAAACTCTTAACCCAAATCTTAAAGCACCCACAACTTCTAGTATCTTCCCAAAAGTATCTATCATATTTAATATTAATAGTTTTAATATATTTTAATTAGTGATTAAAATTTAAATCACAAATATAAAGTAAATTAAATACCAAATATGCAAGAAGTATCTCACAAAATTTTGTTGGAAATCTTCAGTGAGTAGCTATTAGAGCATGTCCATTTTTTTGTATGATTTTTTTAAAAATAAAAATAAAAAAGAATCAATCGTAGATCGTCACGTGTCAGTGGAACCCACAAAACAGTGCAAACACCGGTTCTTAGTTTGGGATTTTTGGAACCGGTTTTTAGAAAAAGTGGTGGGATCCACCACTATTTTGGGTTAATAACCCCCTAAGAGCTCCTTGATGAAAGTGGTCTTATTCTCCTCTCTTCTCTTCTGTACAGATATGATCATTGTGTTTACAAAGAGTAATAGGCAATCAACCCATATCTTTAATGTGAAGGAACTCTATTAGATACTTGCCTTGTCATTGCTCTTACTACACCATTAAAAAATCTTTTTTGCAACGCTTTTAGAAAAAAACTTCGACATAAATCATCGGCATTTATATTCGAATGATCATTTAGAAAGCACTAATTCCACTACAAAACATACAACAACACACATTCCTCCAGATCTATATGACCTAAACCTGCCACAACCCACAGTTCTCTTTCCATCACATATATCAACGAAAAGCTGAACTTCTTCAATAACCGCTAGCCCCACAAGATTCTGATACTGTTGATAGAAAGATGCAGTTAATCTATCCGGTCTGGGGCCTTGTAAGATCCAATAGAGAGCACCTTTTCCTATTTGAAACGAATAAAAATATATGATTTTTTTATTTCTCCTAACTCTTATTATATTTTTCGGTTGCCCATTATTAAATCCTTTTATTCCTTTTCCAAAATGGTTTTCTAGGTCTTCTATCGTTATACACTTGTTATTTTCTAATTCTTCTATCTTTTTGTTTAATTTTCTTATTTCTTCTAATTCCTTATCATTTGATTGCTTGTAATTTTTTATTCTTCATTCAAGTTCTTTATTTTGATTTTTTAGTTGTTCTAAATCATTATCTAGTTTTTCTTCTATTTTTTGTATTTTCTCTAGTATTATTCTTATTTGATCTCCAAGTTTTTCTGTCATAATTTTTCGGTTAATCTATCAGTGGTTTCTCTTAAGTTTTCAATCATTATTAGTACGTCATCTAATCCATGTAATTTATCTAGCTCATCTAATATTTCTATATTATTTTTTATTTCAGAAATATTTTTTTTGTAGATTTTTTAATATCTTTAATTGAGTCTATAGTTTTATCTAGTTTTTCTTGCACTGTTATGTTCATTTTGATTTGGTTTATTGCTATATTACTAATTATTCCGGTTCTATTGTTTAGGATTCCACAAATGATTCTGAGCGAATGACTCATTTTATGATCTTCTTTTATGTTTGCCCCCATCATATACTCCGTATTTTCCATCATATTTCTCTCTAATGGTATAAAATTTTCTTTATATGGTATTCCTGGTATAACGTATAATTCTAGATGATATTCGATAGTTTGATCTATAAATTCGTCCATTTTTATAGATTTATCAGTTTTTCTATTATTTTGATTTCATGATTTTTTCGTTTATTAGCTTTCCTTCTTCTTTTGTGTATTCTAATGCTCGTCCTTTATTTTTATTTACGATTGCACATAATAATTTTATATGTTCTCGTTTTTGTTCCTTAATTTTTTTTCAAATTTATTACTATCCTTGTTGGGTTTTGGTGGCTCTGATACCAATTTTTTCTGACGATTTTGACTCTGTTTTTTTCATCGGTTTTCTCATAATTTATTATCTAACATCGTTATAGTTTTGTCTAATTTATTTAATTTATGATTAATTTGTTGTAACTCATATGAACTACTAATTGATTTTCTTCTTTCATCGTAAGTTTTGCTTCTAGCTACTCTTGATCCACTAGAGCTTGGTTCTAAGAATTTTAATTGCGTTGTATATGTTCTATTTATTTGATCACTTATATTTTTCTTTGGTACAAACTTAACACTGGTTGTTTCTTTAAACAAATTTTTAAGATATATATCATTCTTGTTTGCAAATTCAATGCTATGTGCCGATGAAGATAGAACGTATCCAACGGCATACGTAATTGATAGTGGATGATCTCCGTCTTCCATAAGATCATGCCTTTGAAAATCATAGATTATACCGATTGAATTATTAAGGTTTTTTGTTGTTAATGGAATGCCGTATTGACAGGCCACGTTAAATTTAACAACTGAGTGTTTTAAATTGTTGTCTACTATTCCGATTATCTTATCATTTTTATCTTGAATCCTGTTGTCTGTTACTACTAGTCTTATTGGGGAATCGATGTTTTTCTTAAATGTTGACCTTACTATTATCTGGATTGTTCCTATGTGTATATACGATATTTTTTCTTGATGACTTACCTTCATCTTACTTATCTTTTCGTTATAGCTTCAGATGAAATTAATGGTAATGTGAATTCACCACGGGTTGATTCAATTGGTAAGGGAAATTCTCGTATGAATTTTCCAAAGTATAATACATTTTTTCTTTTCAATATTTCCGATAATCTGTTTCTATGTACATCTTGATCATTTTTAGTGTTATTTTTGCTTCTTTTTCAAGGTTTTTAATCTTTGATCCTTATATTAATATATCTTTTTCAAAGAAATTATTAATATCAATACTACTAATATAATCTAATAAGTTATTTTGTACTATGTTCTGATTTTCTTCGTTATCGGACATACCTGGAATGGACTATAACTGTAGCTTAGTTGATTATGGTGATCGTCTGAATTTTAGTTGAACCTTTTTAATTCTTGGATGTTTTAATTGGTGTTTATGAATTATGTTAAGTGAAAAACTGCTATTTAGAAGGTTGAAACCTTCAACAGTTAGAGTTTTCAGAGAACGATTTTTTCTCAACTCTTAAAACGAAACTTGTTCGATTTTTATTTCACTCTGCCTTTCACCAACGAGGCTTACATTTTTATAGTACACAAGAGATAAGGACAAGATTCTACTAGGGAATAAAAATAGACGCGTGGCTCATTTATTGTCCACTCTTACAAAGGTAGTGTGGAATTTTATCTTTTCCACTTTATTTATCTAGGTGGTTTACATTTTTCAAGTGGTTTTTGTCGGCCGTTTACATTTTAATGTTTGTTTCTTCAATTATTGGTTCTTCCGTCTTTTCAGCTGTTTCTTCGATCACTTCATCTTCGTCTCGGGTTCCACAAATTGCACATGTATGTGGTTCTCCTAGTTTTACTTCAAACTGTGTTTTCCTGAGTAATTCACACATTAGATAGTGATACCTTGGGCATTTGATGAAGGTATTGTCCCATATTTTGAAGACAAATGGGCTTATTTCTTCCTTGATTGTTGTTTCTTCGATTACTCTAGTGAGTAGTAACGTCGAATCGCTTTTGTAATTAAGACGATGATTGTTGCTTAGGTAGAGGATTTTTCTGAGCATTCCGATGGTTAATTCGGCTTCCACTCGAATCATGTCTTCGCTGGTGTATTTGATGTTTGCTGGATCGTCCTTTGTTGGATACTGTCCGTTGCTTATTCCCATAATGATTACTTTTGATGCTGGACAGCTCACACCTGATTCTCCTGCTTCTGTTATTTGAAATTCTGGATAATTGATGTAGTACTGCATGAATACTTCTTTGTTTTTTGCATATCTGGTGAAATACCGAGATACAACTGTTTTTAGGCCTTGGGGAAAGTGTTTAAGTTGTTGTTCAGGGTTCTGGATGTAGAGTGTTTCGCTGAGTCCAAAGCTGTGTAGGTTTATTGTGGTTATTGGGCTTGCTTTGGGTAGGACAATAGCTTTTGGGCCTCGACATTGATGGTTTTTTGGGTAGATGTGTTTATATTTGGTATTTTCTGGATAGTATTTATTTCATCGAAATTCTGGAGAAATTTTTTAAGGGTGGGTATTATTTGGTTTTGTACCTCTTTTGTTCCAGAAATCATCGCGATGGTTGGGATTTTTTCAATGGGTGTCATTTTAATTGTTGGTTGCATACTTCCTCCTCCGCCAAGAAGTAGGTGATCTTTGAAAGAAATCTCAATTGATTTTTTTTGCTAGATTCTTCGAAGGCTTTCTTGGCTTCGTCGATTGTTGGGTAGCTCTGATGAATAACGTTTTTGTTTGTTATGAATTAGGCTGCTTTGGGTCATTCGTCATAGATTCCTTTCATTGGTCCGTTGAATATGACGTAGAACTTATGAGGCTTTTTAGTTACTGGACTTTTTGTTGGACTTCCGGGTAGGATTATGGTTTCAGTGTTTTGGGTTTGTTCTTTTGGTTTTAGGCTTTGGATTACTGATTCAAGTGAGTTTACTTCGTCTTGGAGCTTTTTCAAGTTTTTCTTTTTCTGGTTGAGTTGATTCTCCAAAGTCTTTATTGCTGCCACCATGTTTTCCTGGAATGGAATGTGTGCTTTATGGCTGGTAATTTTATATGATATAACCTATATATCAAGAGTATTTATCAAATAGTGATTGATAAATTTATCATTGATAAATAATTATTAATGATAGTTTATTAAGTCTCCTATTGATAAATATAATTGTTTATTTTGGGATTTTCATTTTTGAATTCTCTTGTTAGTGAATCAGCGATTGAATTTAATTCTCCTTTTATGTAAACTGGTACATATGAGTATTGTGATATTTTCATTTGCCATCTTATTAACGTTCCTTGATTATAGTTTGCCTTCATGTTATAACTTTGAAATCCGATCAAATATTTTGAATCAGTCCTTAAATAAAACGTAATTGGTCTTAAATCAATCTGCCACTTTTAAAATGTTTTTATAGCTGCTAACGTTTCTAATTCATGTATTGGGTATCTTAGTTGAGTATTAGTAAAAGTACCACTATTATATTTTACTAATTTCTCTTGTTTCAAAGAAGTTTTTTGAGTTATTAATTCTTTTATTCTTTCAGTTGTTTCTGACTTTTTGCCACATAACGCTGTTAAAGTGGCTCCCCAATATGTTATACATGCATCAGTAGAAACAATGAGTATATCATCGTCACTTGGATTATATAATTCAGGTAGTTTATTGCACATTTCCTTTAGTTTTATGACAACTTCGCTATCCTCTTTGGTCCATTTCCAAGGGATTTTTTTCAGATATTTTTTGTTGTAAGAATTTTCTTTGTTTTGCAAGATTTTTAAAAAATCCTTGGTCAGCTAAATAATTTAGGTTCCCAAGAAAGCGTTGTATTTGTTTTCTATCCTGTAGATGGTCATGAAATTGATTTATTTTTTCAAGTATGTGTTTTTGTGCAACAATTGTCCCGTTGCTATTTATTTCTAAACCTAAAAGTTCTATTTTTTGTTTAAGAATTTGAGCTTTCTTTTGGTTTAGTACTAAACCTTTTTCTTTACATCTTTCAAGTATTTTATACAGTTTTTCAAGATGATCTTTTTCATCATATTTGGTAAATACTATTATATCATCTATATAGACTAAACTAAATTCTTCGTACCCGGTTAAATTGTTATCCATAAATTGTTGAAATATTCTTGGAGCTTGTTTTAACCCAAACAGTAATACATTCCACTCAAAGTGCTTTTGAGGTGGGCATGTGAAGGCCGTTAATGGTTTAGTATTCTTATGGAGTCGGATTTGCCAATATCCCGATTTTGCATGAAGTGCTGAGAAATACTTAGCTCCCATTAATTTTTTAATTAAATATTCTTTTCTATGTAGGTTTTGCGCATTGCCTATTGTTGCTTCATTTATTTTCCGGTAGTCTGTCACCATTCGTCTTTTATTTCTTTTTTGTTCGTTATGATTATTAACGTAGAAAGCGGGTGAAGAGTACTGACTAAAACTTTCTCTTATCAACCCCTTTCTTAATAATATTTGAGTTTCTTCTTGAAATTCTTTTACATCTTGTTCGGTATAAGTCATTTTATAATTAACTCGTATTTCTTTGTTAGGGTATTTTAGTTTAATTTCTACTAGCATATTGTTAGTGTTTTTGATATCTAATGGGTCTTCACTACAAACTTCTTCTAGTTTTTTCATAATCTTTTCATAGTTCATCATTGATTCTATTTTATTTACTAATTGAATTTTTAATTTTTCTTTTTTTGTGTTATATATAAGTATATTTATTACTTCTTTCTTTTGTTTTCCTATTTTCGGACATGTTAACGATATGTGTTTTAGATACTGACAAAAAGGTCTGTATAGTTATTAAAAAAATTATTTCCAATTATAAAAGGTACTCTCGTATCACGTTTATAAACACTTGGTATTATAAATATTTTTTCTGCTATTTTTATATGAATTATAAAGGTTCCATAATTAATTTTATGTTCGCTTTTATCTGCTACTCTTATAGTTAATGGTTTTCTGAGTTTTTTCCACAATACTTTATGTATAGTATTTTCTTGTGCAATACATAATGTAGCACCAGTATCAATATATGCTAACATTTTGTTTTTTTATCATCCATTATTTGTATTTGAATGAATGTACTATTCGGATTCATTTGAACTACTATATCCACTTTTAGATTCTGATGAAAAAATATTTCGTAACAATATAATGATTCATTATCTGATGAATTTAGTGATTCTATTGCTATTAGTCCAATTGAATTGATTTGATTAAGATACTTTACTTCCTTTTTATAGATTTTTTATTTGGGCATTCATTTAGTGACCTATTTCATGACATAGCCAACATTTACAATTCTTCTTATCTTATGGGAAATATTTTTCTTTTTCCATTTCTTTCTTTTCCTTTTCTTTATAATAATTCTTTCATTTTTTCTCTTTTATACCCTTTTCTCCTCCTTGGTCTAACGTATTTATTCTTGAATCTAAACTTTTTATTTTCATGTTTATAATATTTCTTATATTTACGTTTTTTATGTTTTCTTTGCTTTTCGCAACCAAATTTCTGAGGTATATCTTCATAATTTTCACAGTTGAATTCAAATGTTCTCTTTATTCTTTTGATTTCTTGGTTTTGAATACATAGGGTTCTTACGTATTCTCTAAGTGTTTGTGTCATTCCTCCAAAAGAATTAGATACTATTTTTTATCTATGTTTTCTTTAAATAATTTAGGTAATGTTATGTTAAATGGGGATGGTAGTTTTTGTGTAAGCACTTCCATGTATTTAACATAATCATCGTGTGGTAGTTCATAATAATTCTTTTCGTATTGACATATAAATTCGTCTAAATATTTCATATTGCATATTTCTATTTTATTTAATATATGTCTTACTTTTGCTATTTGTTCTTCGTCTTCATTAGTTTGTTCTTTCCCTAATAAGTTTATTCCACCTAAGAATTGTTGTTCAACTACTGTTACAAGGATTTCCTGGTGGTCTCTAAAGTTTTGTAATTGAATTTTATTTGCATCTTTCATTCCAGCAAGATATGTAAATACTATTCCAGTTGTGTTACATATTAAGAGATTTAAATAATTTTCGGCATTCATTTTTTGAATTGTTTCGTTTAACTGTAGTTGCATTTCTTGTTCAGCGACCCAAGTATGTAATCTGGTTTTTCCTTCCTGGTGATTAACGCAATCAAGATCCAAGAAGTCGTTATATTTTACTGGTTTTGGTTTAAATTGTTGATATTTTTTGAACTTTCCAGTTTCGGATCTAAAATATCCTCGTTTATTTTTGTAACTATCGTCAATTTTTATAGTTGGTTTTTCATCACTAATTTCTTGTTTACTCGTTCCTTCTTCTTCTACAGGGTTTAGGAAAGGAATAGATGGTTCGTCTTCTGATGAAGAAGAGTGATCGATTATTTAATTTTCTTCAAGTTGTTGAGGGTTGTCTATTAGAGTAATATTTTTAGCATTTTTCTTAATTCTTCCATATGTTCGTTCATTTTATCTTATCTTAGTGATGTATCCCCCCCCTGAAAAAACAAAAAAAGGAGGGGGATACATCACTAAGATAAGCTAAAATGAACGAAAATATGGAAGAATTAAGAGTAATGCTAAAAAATATTACTCTAATAGGCAACCCTCAACAACTTGAACAAAATGAAATAATAATCGATCACTCTTCTTCATCAGAAGACGAACCATCTATTCCTTTCCTAAACCCTGTAGAAGAAGAAGGAACGAGTAAACAAGAAATTAGTGATGAAAAAATAACTATAAAATTTGACGGTAGTTACAAAAATAAACGAGGATATTTTAGATCCGAAACAGGAAAGTTCAAAAAATATCAACAATTTAATCCAAAACCAGTAAAATATAACGACTTCTTGGATCTTAATTGCATTAATCACCAGGAAGGAAAAACCATATTACATACTTGGGTCGCTGAACAAGAAATGCAACTACAGTTAAACGAAACAATTTAAAAAATGAATGCCGAAAATTATTTAAATCTCTTAATATGTAACACAACTGGAATAGTATTTACATATCTTACTGGAATGAAAGATCCAAATAAAATTCAATTACAAAACTTTAGAGACCACCAGGAAATCCCTGTAACGGTAGTTGAACAATTAAATAAAAAATTCTTAGGTGGAATAAAATTATTATGGAAAGAACAAACTAATGAAGACGAAGAACAAATAGCAAAAGTAAGACATATATTAAATAATATGGAAATATGCAATATGAAATATTTAACGAATTTATATGTCAATAAGAAAAGAATTATTACGAACTACCACACGATGATTATGTTAAATACATGGAAGTGTTTACACAAAAACTACCATCCCCATTTAACATAACATTACCTAAATTATTTAAAGAAAACATAGATAAAAAATAGTATCTGATTCTTTTGGAGGAATGACACGAACACTTAGAGAATACGTAAGAACCCTATGTATTCAAAACCAAGAAATCAAAAGAATAAAGAGAACATTTGAATTCAACTGTGAAAATTATGAAGATATACCTCAGAAATTTGGTTGCGAAAAGCAAAGAAAACATAAAAAACGTAAATATAAGAAATATTATAAACATGAAAATAAAAAGTTTAGATTCAAGAATAAATACTTTAGACCAAGGAGGAGAAAATGGTATAAAGGAGAAAAAGGAAAGAATTATTATAAAGAAAAAGAAAAGAAAGAAATGGAAAAAGAAAAATATTGCCCACAAGGTAAGAAGAATTGTAAGTGTTGGTTATGTCATGAAATAGGTCACTATGCAAATGAGTGCCCAAATGAAAAATCATATAAAAAGAAGTAAAATATCTTAATCAAATCAATTCAACTGGACTACTACCAATAGAATCACTAAACTCATCAGATAATGAATCACTATATTGTTACGAAATATTATCTTCATCGGAATCTGAAAGTGGATATAGTAGTTCAAATGAATCCGAATAGTATATTCATTCAAATACAAATAATGAATGATAAAAAAACCAAAACGTTAGCATATATTGATATTGGTGCTACATTATGTATTGCACAAGAAAATACTATACATAAAGTATTGTGGAAAAAACTCAGAAAAGCATTAACTATAAGAGTAGCAGATAAAAGCGAACATAAAATTAAGTATGGCCTTTATAATTCATATAAAAATAGCAGAAAAATATTTATAATACCAAGTGTTTATAAACTTGATACGGGAGTACCTTTTATAATTGGAAATAATTTTTTAAAAAACTATACAGATCTTTCTGTCAGTATCTAAAACACATATCGTTAACATGTCCGAAAATAGGAAAATAAAAGAAAGAAGTAATAAATATACCTATATATAACACAAAAAAAGAAAAATTAAAAATTCAACTAGTAAATAAAATAGAATCAATGATGAACTATGAAAAGATTATGAAAAAACTAGAAGAAGTATGTAGTGAAGACCCATTAGATATCAAAAACACTAACAATATGCTAGTAGAAATTAAACTAAAAGACCCTAACAAAGAAATACGAGTTAATTATAAAATGACTTATACCGAACAAGATGTAAAAAGAATTTCAAGAAGAAACTCAAATATTATTAAGAAAGGGGTTGATAAGAGAAAGTTTTAGTCAGCACTCTTCACCCGCTTTCTACGTTAATAATTATAACGAACAAAAAAGAGGTAAATGACGAATGGTGATAGACTACCGGAAAATAAATGAAGCAACAATAGGCAATGCGCAAAACCTACCTAGAAAAGAATATTTAATTAAAAAATTAAGGGGAACTAAGTATTTCTCAGCACTTGATGCAAAGTCGGGATATTGGCAAATCCGGCTCCATGAGAATACTAAACCATTAACAGCCTTCACATGCCCACCTCAAAAGCACTTTGAGTGGAATGTATTACCGTTTGGGTTAAAACAAGCTCCAAGAATATTTCAACAATTTATGGATAACAATTTAACCGGGTACGAAGAATTTAGTTCAGTCTATATAGATGATATAATAGTATTTACCAAATATGATGAAAAAGATCATCTAAAAAAACTGTATAAAATACTTGAAAGATGTAAAGAAAAATGTTTAGTACTAAGCCAAAAGAAAGCTCAAATACTTAAACAAAAAATAAAAATTTTTAGGTTTAGAAATAAATAGCAATGGGACAATTGTTGCACAAAAACACATACTTGAAAAAATAAACCAATTTCCTGACCATCTACATGATAGAAAACAAATACAACGCTTTCTTGGGAACCTAAATTATTTAGCTCACCAATGATTTTTTAAAAATCTTGCAAAACAAAAAAAATCCTTACAACAAAAAATATCTGAAAAAAATCCCTTGAAAATGGACCAAAGAGGATAGCGAAGTTGTCATAAAAGTAAAGGAAATGTGCAATAAACTACCTGAATTATATAATCCAAGTGACGATGATATACTCATCGTTTCTACTGATGCATGTATAACACATTGGGGAGCCACTTTAACAGCGTTATATGGCAAAAAGTCAGAAACAACTGAAAGAATAAAAGAATTAATAACTCAAAAAACTTCCTTGAAACAAGAGAAATTAGTAAAATATAATAGTGGTACTTTTACTAATACTCAACTAAAATACCCGATACATGAATTAGAAACGTTAGCAGCTATAAAAACATTTAAAAAGTGTCAGATTGATTTAAGATCAATTAAGTTTTATTTAAGGACTAATTCAAAATATTTGATCGAATTTCAAAGTTATAACATAAAGGCAAACTATAATCAAGGAAGGTTAATAAGATGGCAAATGCAAATATCACAATAATCATATGTACTAGTGTACATAAAAGGAGAATTAAATTCAATCGCTTATTCACTAACAAGATAATTCAAAGATGAAAAACCCAAAATAAACAATTATATTTATCAATAGGAGACTTGATAAACTATCATTAATAATTATTTATCAGTGATAAATTTATCAATCACTATTTGATAAATACTCTTGATATAGAGGTTATATCATATAAAATTACCAGCCATAAGGCACACATTCCATTCTAGGAAAACATGGAAGCAGCAATAAAGACTTTGGAGAATTAACTCAAGCAGAAAAATGAAAAGTTGAAAAAGCTCCAAGACGAAGTAAACTCACCTGAATCAGTAATTCAAAGCCTAAAACCAAAAGAACAAACCCAAAACACTGAAACCATAATCCTACCCGGAAGTCCACCAAAAAGCCCAGTAACTAAAAAGCCTCATAAGTTCTACGTCATATTCAACAGACCAATGAAAGTAATCTATGACGAATGGCACAAAGTAGTCCACTTCATAACAAACAAAAATGTTATTCATCAGAGCTACCCAACAATCGACGAAGCCAAGAAAGCCCTCGAAGAATCAAGCAAAAAACAAATCAATTGAGAATTCTTTCAAAGATCACCTACTTCTTGGCAGAGGAGGAAGTATGCAACCAACAATTAAAATGACACCCATTGGAAAAATCCCAACCATCACGATGATTTCTGGAACAAAAGAGGTACAAAACTAAATAAAACCCACCCTTAAAAAATTTCTCGAGAATTTCAATGAAATAAATACTATCCAGAAAATACCAAATATAAACACATCTACCCAAAAAACCATCAAGGTCTAGGTCCAAAAGCTATTGTCCTACCCAAAGCAAACCCAATAACCACAATAAACCTACACAACTTTGGACTCATCGAAACACTCTAATCCAGAACCCTGAACAACAACTTAAACACATTCCCCAAGGCCTAAAAACAGATGTATCTCGATATTTCACAAAAAAGTATTCATGCAGTACTACAACAATTATCCGGAATTTCAAATAACAGAAACATGAGAATCAGGTGTGAGCTGTCCAGCATCAAAAGTAATCATTATGAGAATAAGCAACGGACAGTATCCAACTAAGGACGATCCAGCAAACATCGAATACACCAGCGAAGACATGATTCGAGTGGATGCCGAATTAACCATCAGAATGCTCAGAAAAATCCTCTACCTAAGCAACAATCATCGTCTTAATTACAAAAGCGATTCGACGTTACTACTCATTAGAGTAACCGAAGAAACAACAATCAAGGAAGAAATAAGCCCATTTGTCTTCAAAATATGGGACAATACCTTCATCAAATACCCAAGGTATCACTATCTAATGTGTGAATTACTCAGGAAAACACAGTTTGAAGTAAAACTTGGAGAACCACATACGTGTGCAATTTGTGGAACCCGAGACAAAGATGAAGTGATCGAAGAGACAATTGAAGAGACAGAAGAACCAATAATTGAAGAAACAACAATAAAATGTAAACGGCCGACAAAAACCACTTGAAAAATGTAAACCACCTAGATAAATAAAGTGGAAAAAATAAAATTCCACACTACCTTTGTAAGAGTGGATAATAAATAAGCCAAACGTCTATTTTTTCCCTAGTAGAGTCTTGTCCTTATCTCTTGTGTACTATAAAAATGTAAGCCTCGTTGGTGAAAGGCAGAGTGAAATAAAAATTGAACAAGTTTCATTTTAAGAGTTGAGAAAAATCGTTCTCTGAAAACTCTAACTGTTGAAGGTTTCAACCTTCTGAATAGCAATTTTTTCACTTAACATAATTCATAAATACAAATTAAAACATCCAAAAATTAAGGAGGTTCAACTAAAATTTAGGCGATCACCATAATCAACAAAGCTACAATTATAGTCCATTCCAGGTATGTCCGATAACGAAGAAACTCAGAACATAGTACAAAATAACTTATTAGATTATAGTAGTAGTATTGATACTAATAATTTCTTTGAATCACTTCATCTTCCGTCGTGCTTTCTCGGTTTCATATACGCTGGACGTATCTCCTCCACCAGTTCTTGTGTCTTTGGAAGTGACTGTAGTCGACGTGGCGGGTATTTTGTGGTTGCTTTGGCAGGTTGATCGGTTCAAGATGTGCTCATTATCTTTCAACCGTTAGATTTTGGGTTTTATATACCTGGTTTAGTTTTTTATATTTGTTTTTTTATTATTCAGTTGTCTAATATTTTTTATTTTAAATATGGAAGTTTTTTCTCAAAGAGAGAGAGAGAGAGAGAGAGAGAGAGAGAGAGAGCATGCTGATAATTAACAAAAGAGTATTTGCAGTGGATAACCATGAAACTAAAATATATTAGGTAACTGAAGACTCATCATCATATCTATTGTGGTCTTTCATATTTCTCAATTTTAACCCTACACATGCTTTTGCAGATATATAGGTTTGATTGTTCCATGACATGACCAAACAACTTCGAGAATATTAGTTAACATACTTTAGTCCCCTAGTTCACGCCAATGACATTTGTCCATCAATGCAATAAATTTATCAGCTCATTGTTTCTCGAGCAATTATCTTATCTTCATTGGGGTTTATTGTCTATACAAATTTCTTATAGATCTAAGTTTTTGAATTATCTGACCTCATTTGTTTTGTTAGAATACATGAGGCACCTGAGGCAAACGAGTTTACTCTTCAATATCTGATCCCCAAGATCATGTTTGCTGCATGCGAAAAACCCGTAGGGGCCCGTATTCTCACATACCAGTCTTTGAGAGCCATAAAACGTATAGTGAATGCTCTAGATGAAGAAGAACTGAAGGTTATTTGAGAATCTTTTTCGGCAAAATCATCATAGTTGGTGACACACCTCCTTTCTAGGGCCGATTTGCTAAATACGTAATGTCAAGACAATTCAAGATCTTGAAGAAACACGAAGTCTGGTATCACTTTGCGGGTTAACCTATCCGCTTCTCGCTCCGAGAATGCAATCGTGAGGGGCCTGCCTTGTGGTAATTTTTCCCAAAAATCCAAGCTGAAGTTGAGAGAGATTATTACGGAGAAACCCTATTGGCTTGAGCTATTTGTGAAAGTTAAGGTTGTGACAATGTCTTCCTTAGTCAAGATGCTGCCTAAAAAACCCGTCAAAGATAAATAAATCCAGATCAAATTTCCCTGCATGTCCTTTGTTTCATCGGTACTTCTGCCGACCAATATGAAATTGAAGATTTTCAGGGAGTATGCAGATTCAATAAAAGATCTCAAAGAATTTTTTCTTTTCCATGGGGAGAATTTCATACGATTATTGGGAGTATAAAAGAGAGAGATGAGATCACCCTTTCCCAAAACACCATTGATGTTAAAGGATTCTATCTCGCACTTAAATCGGTGATGGTTGAAGTTATTCCCTCCCTGACAAATGTGGTTCATGAGACACGCTCCTCGTCTGAATCTCACAATGAAGATGATGTCGAATATATTAATGAAAAAAGCCACCAAAATAGACCCTTAGCCATGGTCACGCTCGTAATGTTGATGAGAAAACAAAGGCTTGATAACATAGATATGCTAAACGTCATTAGTTCTGTGTATCGTTAATAATCTAGTTGCTCATACTAAGATACATTTCTTTGTTCTAATATGACCATAAGTTTATGTGAAGAATATTATAGACCAAAACCCCCTACGTCTGGTCTGGTTGACGAGGCAACACCTGAATGGTTGCTGTACCAAGAACCACACAAATATATGATATTTCGTAAACCCAAAATCACCTTGATAAATAATAGAAGGTTCTGCTTAACTAAAAGCTCATGTTGCTTTATTAGAAATCATTTAAACATAAATTCTTGTATATGTTTAATCAGCATTATACGGTCTCACAAGTTAAGGTACATAACTGAACAATTTCTAATCTCTCAATCTAACTCACAACACAATTGCTCGGTATAAGTTTGATTCCTCTTAGCTATAGCTCTCAAACTTATAATCTCTCAAAAACATGCAAAGTACCATTGACCTCACATACTCCTTTATAACACATGGAGTACCTAGTCACCATTGTATATGGATAACTCCAAATTCCTCTGATTTCATATTCTGTTGCATCTCTAGTTCACACCGATAAGAACTTAACACATCATCGAAGGAAGTTCCTGGAAACTCTCATAAAATCCAACGACTAAGGGTTGATATGTGACTTTGTGTTTAGCCTCAAAGTTTTCCTTTAACATATTTAACTATTAATTAAACAAAACATACATTTTGTAATATTATATCCACAAACGAAACTCTTAACCCAAATCTTAAAGCACCCACAACTTCTAGTATCTTCCCAAAAGTATCTATCATATTTAATATTAATAGTTTTAATATATTTTAATTAGAGATTAAAATTTAAATCACAAATACAAAGTAAATTAAATACCAAATATGCAAGAAGTATCTCACAAATTTTTGTTGGAAATCTCCAGTGAGAAGCTATTAGAGCATGTCTACTTTTTTTTGTATGATTTAAAAAAAATTAAAAACGAACCAATCATGGATCGTCACGTGTCAGTGGAACTCACAAAATAGTGCAAACACCGGTTCTTAATTTGAGATTTTTGGAACCGGTTTTTTAAAAAAGTGGTGGAGTCCACCACTATTTTTGGGTTAATAACCTCCTAAGAGCTCCTTGATGAAAGTGGTCTTATTCTCCTCTCTTCTCTTCTGTACATATATGATCATTGTGTTTACAGAGAGTAATAGACAATCAACCCATATCTTTAATGTGAAGGAACTCTATTAGATACTTGCCTTGTCATTGCTCTTACCACACCATTAAAAAAATCACTTTTGCAACGCTTTTAGAAAAAAACTTCGACATAAATCATCTGCATTTATATTCGAAAGATCATTTAGAAAGCACCAATTCCACTACAAAACATACAACAACACACATTCCTCCAGATCTATATGACCTAAACCTGCCACAACCCACAGTTCTCTTTCCATCACATATATCAACGAAAAGCTGAACTTCTTCAATAACCGCTAGCTCCACAAGATTCTGATACTGTTGATAGAAAGATGCAGTTAATCTATCCGATCTGGGGCCTTGTAAGATCCAATAGAGAGAACCTTTTTCTATTTAAAACGAATAAAAATATATGATTTTTTTTCATATCCTAATTCTTATTATATTTGTCGGTTGCCCATCATTAAATCCTTTTATTATTTTTCTGAAATGTATTTTATACGAATAAAAATATACGATAGTTAATATAAACCGAAGCAGACATGTCAAAAGGGGCGGTGGCGCAGTTGGCTAGCGCGTAGGTCTCATAGCTATCTGAGTAATCCTGAGGTCGAGAGTTCGAGCCTCTCTCGCCCCATTAAATTTTTTATCCGAAAATATGATGTGACGCCAGTGACGGTCAATCGCCTCACCACCGTCAAGCCTCAATAAAAGAAAACTGGAAACAAATAAAATAATACAAAATATGCGTACCGGAGAAACTTCATAGGCACTTGGTTGTGCCACGTGGTCCCTCCATTGCCGTTAACCTTTCAGGTCAAATAAAAAACTCTCTCTAAGAAGAGAGCCACTGGCTTCTTCATCATCAACAAACACAAAATCTCAAATCTCACTTTCCCATGGAAGCAGCAGCAGTGCCAAGGCTCGTCTACTGTGGATCCCAACCAGTTCAATTCTCCGTCTCCTCCCGCCGACGCTCCTTCGTTTCTGGTTTCCCTCACCGTAATCGCTCTCGACGGATTCTAGCCGTCGCTACTGATCCCAAACCTACCCAGACTACCACAACTGTAAATGGATCTACTCCGTCTGCGTCAAAACCAGTCAACAACAATGTTTCCACGGTTCAGATTCTACTTCGATTTTAATTCTATCTATCTCATCAGTTTTTTTAGATGAACTAAGAATTTATTGGCAAATCCTCAAACAAACAGAGAATCAACGATGTATCGAAAGAGATTAAGAGAGTGAGAGCTCAAATGGAAGAAGACGAACAGTTATCTGTATTGATGAGAGGTCTTCGTGGCCAGAACTTGAAGGATTCCACTTTCGCCGATGATAGTATTCAGCTAAGGCTTGTAGAGGTAACAATTAACAGCTCAATTTATTCAGTCTCTGACTTAGCAGCATTTGTGTAAAATGTTCCATATGTTCTTCGTTTGCATTGCAGACTGGTGAGAGCAGTGAGTTCTTACCTTTGGTATATGATCCGGCTACCATTTCTGCTTATTGGGGTAAACGGCCTCGTGCTGTTGCTAGCCGAGTTGTCCAGTTACTCTCAGTCGCTGGCGGGTTTCTCTCGCGTCTTGCTGGGGATGTAATTAACAAGAAAGTCAAAGAGGTTATATATTCTCTTTACTGCTTTTAACATAGATGGGAGCTAGATCAGAAAATATAGTTGTGGGCCTTGTGACTTGCACATTCTAGTGATCTATCTACTTGTTTTAGTAGGACTCAGTCAATGAACAGTAAACAGAATTGCAGGACTTGTGGCTTGCGTAGCTCTGTTTAGTTCCTTATGCATTCTAGTGCCTTAGATCTACGAAACCCATCTAGTACACAATTGTAGTACTTGCAATTTTGGTTCACGTTTCAGGATTGTTCTGCTTGCAGGGATCTTATATGTAGTTTGAGTCTCATTTTTCGTTTGTCATAATTTTCAGAATGAGGTTGCTAGAGCAATTGAATTAAGGGAAATTGTTACTTCCTTGGGTCCAGCTTACATTAAACTTGGGCAAGCTTTGAGTATTCGACCAGATATACTGTCCCCTGCAGCGATGACAGAACTACAGAAGCTCTGTGACAAGGTATATTGTTGTTCCCTTCATTCCTTGTCATATAGTCTTGATTTCTCCCATTAGAGTTTTCTGTCTAAGCATGACTAAATTTGGGTGCTTTCTGTTTCATTTCTTTTTTTTGTTTATGTGAAGGTCCCTTCATTTCCTGATGATGTAGCAATGGCTCTTATCGAGGAGGAGCTTGGGAAGCCGTGGCATGAAGTTTACTCAGAGCTCTCTCCTTCCCCAATCGCTGCGGGTAAGTTTTGAACTTGTTATTCTTATGCCCTACTTGTAATTTTAGTAGACTTATGCCTGATGATTTACCGTTATTTTGTTTTTAGCCTCTCTGGGACAAGTGTACAAGGGAAGACTAAAGGAAAACGGGGATCTAGTGGCAGTGAAAGTACAGAGGCCTTTTGTTCTTGAGACTGTGACTGTTGACTTGTTTGTTATACGGAATTTGGGTCTGTTTCTACGGAAGTTCCCTCAGGCAAGTTTTCAGTCTCATGGCTCAGCTTATCGTTCTCGTTCACCATTTATCTTGCTGACTTTACTTCTTTGGGGAATTTTCATGCAGGTGTCAGTAGATGTTGTTGGACTGGTTGATGAATGGGCTGCTCGGTTTTTTGAAGAGCTGGATTATGTTAACGAGGGAGAAAATGGTACCTATTTTGCAGAGATGATGAAGAAAGATCTCCCACAAGTACGCTTCATAAGTTTTAATGTGACAAGTACTTATGTGAATTAACATTTGTCGAATGGTTTCTAATCGTGCAATCATTGACGGGTTCAGGTTGTTGTACCAAAAACGTACCAAAACTACACGTCAAGGAAGGTTCTTACAACACAATGGATTGATGGCGAGAAACTGTCACAAAGTATTGAGAGTGACGTTGGAGAGCTTGTGAATGTTGGTGTTATTTGTTATCTAAAGCAGGTAACAACACTTCCTACATACTCTTACTTGTTGCACAGCATAACAAAATGTGTGCTCAGGTTACACGGACTTATTAGCTTATGCATAATATTCTTCCTTTAAACCGTGATACTGTTTTTGTGCTGCAGTTGCTTGATACTGGGTTTTTCCATGCTGACCCTCATCCTGGAAATATGATTCGTACCCCAGACGGGAAGCTTGCCATCCTTGATTTTGGTAATGGTTCTAGTTCCAATTGACATTACATTTTGTCAAATATAAGCATTTGGCTCCACAGTTACAGTCAACGAGGTACGAGAAAAAGGCCTTTTGTTGACATTTTATGTTTGTATGTGCATTGGCAGGTCTTGTTACAAAATTGACTGATGATCAGAAGTACGGAATGATTGAAGCCATTGCCCACTTAATTCACAGAGACTATGATGCCATAGTAAAAGATTTTGTCAAACTTGGTTTCATCCCTGATGGGGTCAATCTGGCACCTATATTACCTGTTCTGGCCAAGGTTTTTGATCAGGCTCTTGAAGGTGGTGGAGCTAAAAACATCAACTTTCAGGAGTTGGCAGCAGATTTGGCGCAGATAACTTTTGACTATCCTTTCAGAATTCCACCTTATTTTGCCCTTATCATTAGAGCAATTGGTGTGCTCGAGGGGATAGCTCTTGTGGGAAATCCTGAATTTGCTATTGTGGACGAGGCTTATCCTTATATCGCTCAGGTACTCTTTTATGAACTCTGTAACTGTGAGCAAACCACTCATTCACCGTCTTTCATTAGACCTTACAAAATACTGATGGTCAATGTCTTCATTTGATTGCCTCAATATTTAGAGGCTCCTGACTGATGAATCACCTCGCCTGAGGGAGGCTTTACGCTACACAATATATGGGAAGACTGGCGTTTTTGATGCTGAGAGATTCATCGATGTGATGCAAGCCTTTGAGACTTTCATTACAGCAGCCAAAAGTGGAGGAGGGGAAGATATGAATGGAGGCATGGCTGAGCTGGCTCTTCTTCAAAGCCAGACAACTAGTCTGGTTCCTTCGTTTCCAGCCAGTGTATCACAACCAAACCAGCCAGCTCAAACGAGAGTCGCCTTGTCTTTTCTACTTTCCGAGAAAGGAAACTTCTTCCGCGAGTTTCTACTTGATGAGGTATTTACTAATCAACAATATAACGAGCTAAACAAATGCAAAATGAATGAGAATTTGAACAGTTGCTATGTAGATAAGCTCAGAGTTACTTAATCTCCTAATCGGTGTTTGTTTATGGCATTATGAGTTCTGACAATTGTTTGTGGTCACTCAAACAGATAGTAAAAGGCATCGATGCAATCACTAGAGAACAGCTGGTGCAAGCAATGGCGGTCTTTGGATTTAGAAACGCACCACCAGTCTTCGGTATGGTACCAACACTAGGACCTTTCAGGCCTGCAGCACTTCTTCCATCTGTAACAGAGGAAGACAAAGTCATCCTGAACAATGTGCAGAAAGTAATCGAGTTCCTTACCGCAAGAAGCTCCATGACAAATAATCCTGATCAGGTTAGGTTCATGAATCTCTCTGGACCTTCTCATATAATTGAGAATCAATATCTGCTGTACCAGTATCTGAACTTGTGTATGTTCGATATCATAAAACAGGTCGTGGATGTATCTCAAGTGGTTCGAGAGCTGCTTCCTGTGTTGCCTGGAATCTCTGCGACAGTATTGCCGGAGATTATGAGTAGGCTTGGGTCAAGAGTCATGGCCAGAATAGTTCGGGATACCTTTTTGTAAACACTGGGTTGAGCTTTGTACAATTGTGCATATAAGTTCCAATTTATAGTCCCATATATAACATATATATACAACAGCTGATTAAGCTTTGTCTGTTCACCATCAAGACATACTTGCTGTAATAATAACACAGATGAAATGAAACAGTGGCCTACATCTTATAGACATCTAATATCATGCAAAATATTGTAATTGTAACATGTTTTCATATATCACATAAAGCAAGATATTATTCTGAAATATTAAACTCTAAGATACAGGCCACGTTACACAACCGGCTTATTTGTTACAGAAGATGTTTTCAATAACCATTACGTATCTATAAAGGTTTAAAAAAGAAGAGAAGATTCAGAGTATGTGATAGAGAGGCGATCAACCTCTCTAATCAGAGACTGGATTTCTCAAGCAAAGAGTGGCAAAGACTGCTCTCCTGAAGCATATGATATGATTCGCTTCTTAAGCGGGGAAATGTAGTGAGCTCCGTGAAATGCAGCCGCTCTGAATGCATTCAATGGTCCGAAGTTGACTGCATACATCTTCTGGATTCCATCTAAAACCGCCATCATTGCTATATTTGCAGGTTTTCTCTCTGCTTCATATCGTTTGAGCAGATTCGCCTGAAAGACAAAGGTTCAAGCAATCAATAACTGAGGTAAGAAGATCATCAACATGTGGTTTAAGACTTAGAATCCAATCCAAGCATATGTACCTCGCCTATATCGGTACCAAGAGCAATGCCTTCTGCTATAACTCTGGAGAGAGCAGACGCATCTGCAAATCCTAGATTAACTCCTTGACCGGCCAACGGGTGAACAGTATGAGCTGAGTCACCCACGAGAGCCACACGGTTTGACACATAGTCCTTTGCATGCCTTAAAGACAAAGGAAACATCATTCTTTCTGATGACAGCTTCACAACCTTGGGGGGAGTTTCAAACCTCTCCTTGGCAGATATGTTCACATCTCCTGTAAGCCAAGAGAGACTACTACCTCCTGAACTTGTTGTCTCTGGATGTGGACCGTATCCATAATCCAGAGCGTCGTTTACAGCTTTGATGAAGTCATCCTCGCTCATTGACTTGCGATCTGACGCCTCTGTTGGATCCATAGTCCATACTATATTGCTAAACGTGTCACCAATGGGAAGAAGTGCGATGGGTCCATTGGGTAAAAACCGTTGCCAGGCGGTGAAGTTTTCGACAGTGTGCTCAACTGTACAGATTATAGCGTTCTGAGAGTAGTTCCATCCAGTTGTTTTGATTCCTGCCAACTCCCTCACTCGAGACTTAGACCCGTCGGCACCTACCACCAGTTTAGCATATACGCTATTTCCATCGCTTAGCTCCAACTTTGCAAGGCGTCCCCGCATAAACAAATCTGTTGTGGAAGGTACTTTACCAAGACCAGTCAATGAAGAACTAGGTAACATATCCATTGAGTTTACCCTCGCTGGATAGATAGTCTTTTGGAGATCTGATGCCTGCAAATACCAAGCTCTCTCGTGTAAGAAAAATAAAAATATGTCTGATAAACTCTTTAAAATTCAGATAATCTGACTAAAAAGTTGAGTAAGGTAGTAAGCACAAACTCTCTTTCTAAACTTGCGTTCAGGTGAAGACAGGTCTAGCTATATAGAAAAGCTTTTTTGGAAGGTTAATATTTAGCTATGCTTCATTTACGAAAAAAATCAAAAGAAAAGGTAGCTGGAACTTTTGAAAGGAGTAAAAATACTGTAATGACAACAGAAAGGACATGCCAGGTGCGAGTTACAAGCATGTGCCAAATATAACGTATCCTTCTTAGAATAAGAGGAATGCATCAAGATGATGGATAAAACTTGGATGGAACCAAGAAAGCAGTCAAAGCATAATACCTGTACACAAGATAGCTGGGAGCTCTGAAGAACTTTATTCTCCACAACACACCTGGATCATGTCAAGTTATGAGTAACATCTATTAACATTATCACGGATGCAGATGTACATATCAATATGCTTACCCCAAAATATCTTGATCGACATCTTTGGCATTGTATCTTGTATATCCAAGGCCCGTGTAGTCCCAGACCTAAAACCACAAAAATGACTTTGTTTACGTCTGGCAAATCATTATCAGCATATGCAGATTCTACACAGAGTAGATTCATCACACCTAGATCTGATTATAGTTTTGGTTTTTAAGGTCAACTTCAAATAAAGGAAGGGACAATATGTTCCACCCAAATCGTAGCAACAAACACAGTGAGCTATATGTGGTCATGCAGAGAAAGATATATGTGAAGCCGTTCAAAAATGTCAGCAGCCATGATATTGATGTGATCATGGACCGGATCACTAAGGAGAACAAGGAGAGCCTAGATGAGCCACATGAAGCCGCATTGCACCAGCAGCCTGGTGATGATGCTCTAGCCATTCCTGAAGGTCCCATGACTCGTTCCAGAGTCAAGAAGCTTAAAGAGAATGTTGTTGGATTACTAACTTCACATCCACAACAAGAAAGTCTTGGACAAAGTCTGATCCGAGATGTCTTGATCACCATTCAAGCCATCTCTACATCAAGCTGAGTTAGTGTCTAGGCAAGACATGGGGTACGTGCTCTTTTCCTTGCTTTTGGTTTTGTCCCACGAGGTTTTCCGGAGGAAGGTTTTTAACGAGGCCACAACTTGTCTTCACATCACTTAGACCCTATCTCGGTCCAAGACTAAAGAAGTTTACATTTTATTTCATTTTAAAGCTTATGCTATCTTTAAACTATAGTTTTCCTTTTTACTTATTTCCGAAACCCTAGAGAGCATGTTCTCTGGTTTCTCCTTATTTAAACGGGTCTCTAAACCCTATTGTACTCAAGCATCTTTTAATCAACGAGTTTTCTTTCTCCTTGACGGCTCTCTCTCTCTCTAGAAAAGTTGTCGAGTTTCTTCTGGTGTGTAGTATCCAGGAACCTAAGGGTGTTTGCTTGGTGTGTCATATCCGAGTTATTCATCTAGGAGTATCAAGAGATCTTATCATCCCTCTTGTGTCACCAATCGATTCACAACCTTGAAGAACTTGAGTCTCTGATTCGTTCTTGCAAGGATCTATCCATCCCCATCAACCAAAGAGCATCTTAGGGACGCATCAAATGGTATCAGAGCAACTTTGGTTGGGAAGTACTCGTTTTCTCTCTTGTTCTTTTTTGTTTCATCCGTGTTTCATCTCTATCATCTTGATTAAGCAGTAGAACTAATCTGTTTAGGGCTGCTCGAGTTTCATAAGAGATTAGACAAGGTTTTAAACTTTTTCCTTTTTGATTTGCGGAAACCCTAGAGAGAGAAACCCTAGCCGCATAAGTTCTGTGCTCCTTAGATCACTTTGTTTCATCTGTTAAACTTGTTTATCACCTTGAACACGAGTAGATTAAGGTTGTCTAGGTTGTTAGAAAACCTTAGAGAAGATTAGGTAAAGTTTAGAGGATTTTCCTTTTTGCTTGGTAGGCGGAAACCCTTTTCCTTTTACCTAGCCGATTTTTTCCTTTTTGCTTTTGTCTTGCAAAACAAGCTTGATTTTGTGTTCTTCTTTTTCCTTTTTGCTTGTCTTGTCACCTAGAAACCTTTTACTGGTTATATTGTTTACCTTTGTGCAGGAAGCATGGGATCCGAGTCTGAAGAAGAAGCTGAACTCGTCAGGAAGAACAAGCTTCTCATGGAGACTATGTCGGCTCAACTCAATCAGAACATGGTAGCAACTATGACCGAGATGATGAGGACCAACCTCAATGACATCCGGAGAGAGCTCACGGAAGACGTCAGAAGAGCTACTAGTCAAGTTCCAAACCGAGAGACTAGGAGAGAAGAAAGACCTCATGCAACTCGCCAAGAGCATGCCAGTTATGAGGAGACTGACAATGAGTATGAACACCTCAGTTCATCCTCAAGAGAAAGCCAAAGAAGACATAGGCGTGTCCAAGAAAGAAGGATGAACCAGGGAGATGAGCTTGCTGGTTTGAAGATCAAGATACCCCCATTCCATGGCAAAGCTGATCCGGATGCCTACCTTGAGTGGGAGAAGAAGATTGAGTTAGTCTTTCAGTGTAAGCAGTACACAAACCACAAGAAGATTCAGATTGCTGCCACTGAGTTCTATGACTATGCTCTAAGTTGGTGGGATCAGTACATCACAACTCGTAGGAGGAATGGAGAAGAACCAGTAGAGACTTGGACAGAGATGAAGTCTATCATGCGCAAGAGGTTTGTTCCAAGTCATTACCACAGAGACTTGCACCACTGGCTCAGGAAACTTACCCAAGGTTCAAGATCAGTGGAGGAGTATTACCAAGAGATGGAGTTGCTCATGCTAAGAGCTAGCATATCAGAAGATAGAGAAGCAACCATGTCAAGGTTTCTGTGTCGTTTAAACCGAGATACAAAACAATGTTGAGATGCAACATTATGTGGAGCTTGAAGAGATGCTACACAAGGCTATTCTTGTGGAGCAACAGCTCAAGAGGAAGGGACATTCACGCAACCACTATGGCTCTAACAGGTTACACAACACCAAGGAAGAGAAGTCACCTTATCCTAAGGAGTCTAAACCGTTCCAGAAGGACAACAAGTCCTATCCGAGAGAAGAAACCAAACCAAGCAGTGCTCTTGACAAGGGCAAAGGCAAGGTTGAAGCTTCTAGTTCCAAAGCTCGTGATGTCAAGTGTTTCAAGTGCCAAGGAAGAGGTCATTATGCCAATGAATGTACCAACAAGAGAGTCATGATCTAGCTGGAAAATAGAGAGTATGCCTCAGAAGATGACAACACCGAGCCTGACCAAGAAGACATTGAAGAAGAACATGAAGAAGGACCAGTCCACGGGAAGCTTTTAGTAGCTAGAAGGCTTCTAAGCTTGCAAAACAAGGCTGAGGAGCTAGAGCAACGTGAGAACCTATTCTACACCCGGTGCTTGGTCCAAGGAAAAGTGTGCAGCCTCATTGTTGATGGAGGTAGTTGTGTGAATGTTGCGAGTGAAACCATGGTCAAGAAGTTGGGATTGAAGGTTCAGAAGCATCCCAAACCTTACCGGCTACAATGGCTGAATGAAGAAGGCACCATAAAGGTTTCAAGTCAAGTCCTCATTCCCTTAGCCATTGAGAGATATGAAGATGAAGTCTTGTGTGATGTGTTGCCTATGGAAGCTGGTCACATACTTCTTGGAAGACCTTGGCAATCTGATCGCGGAGTTATCCATGATGGCTTCACCAACAAGCACTCCTTTGAGTTCAAGGGACGCAAGACCACCCTGGTTCCCTTGACACCTAAGGAAGTTCAACAAGATCAGATTCAACTCCAAAAGAAGAAGGAGATTGATCTAAAATCGGCTGGAACTAAGCAGCCAAACTTCTATGCTAACATGGGTGATATCAAAAGAACTCTCTACTCTAAACAATCTGCTATCTTACTTGTGTTTAAAGAAGCCCTTTTGAACTTAACAGATTCTACACTAGTGTATCCGAGTGAGATGGTTTCTCTTTTGCAGGAGTTTCAAGATGTATTTCCAGAAGACAATCCCATTGGTTTACCACCTTTGAGAGGGATTGAGCACCAGATAGACTTTGTTCCAGGATCTACACTTCCAAACCGTCCAGCATACAGAACCAACCCAGTTGAGACCAAGGAGTTGCAAAGACAAGTAGAGAAACTCATGGAGAAGGGCTATATCCGAGAGAGTTTGAGCTTATGTGCTGTACCAGTGCTCTTAGTGCCTAAGAAGGATGGTACATGGCGTATGTGTGTTGATTGTAGATCAATCAACAACATCACAGTGAAGTATCGCCACCCTATCCCTAGACTTGATGATATGCTTGATGAATTGCATGGCTCTTGCATCTTTTCTAAGATAGATTTAAAAAGTGGTTATCATCATATTAGGATGAAAGAAGGAGATGAATGGAAAACTGCATTCAAAACTAAACATGGGTTATATAAGTGGTTAGTTATGCCATTTGGATTAACCAATGCACCTAGTACATTCATGAGATTAATGAATCATGTTCTTAGATCATTCATAGACATTTCTGTTGTAGTATACTTTGATGACATCTTAGTATATAGCAAGAACTTAGAAGAACATCTAGAACATCTTAGGGCTGTCCTGAATGTTTTAAGGAATGAAAAGCTTTATGCCAACTTGAAGAAGTGCACCTTTTGCACGGATAACTTGGTTTTCCTCGGCTTTGATGTGAGTGCAGATGGAGTTAAGGTCGATGAGGAGAAGATCAAAGCCATCAAAGACTGGCCGAGTCCAACCACAGTAGGAGAAGTGAGGAGTTTCCATGGGCTTGTTGGGTTCTATAGGCGATTTGTGAGAGACTCTAGCCCCATTGCAGCTCCATTGACTGAAGTGATAAAGAAGGATGTCGGATTCAAATGGGGAGAAGCACAAGAGAAGGCATTCCAATGCTTAAAAGAGAAGTTTACTCAATCACCTCTTCTTATGCTTCCTGACTTTATTAAAACGTTTGAAATAGAATGTTATGCCTCAAGAATTGGAATTGGTGCTGTGTTGATGCAGGATAGGAAACCTATAGCATACTTCAGTGAGAAGCTTGGAGGAGCCACTCTCAACTATGCAACCTATGACAAAGAACTCTATGCCTTGGTGAGGGCATTACAAACATGGCAACATTACTTGTGGCCTAAGGAGTTTGTCATACACACTGATCATGAGTCCCTAAAGTATCTAAAAGGGCATAGTAAGCTTAGTAAGAGACACGCAAGATGGGTTGAGTTCATAGAGATCTTCCCATACGTGATCAAGTATAAACAAGGTAAAGAGAACATAGTTGTTGATGCACTATCCCGGAGGTATGTTCTCTTGACCACTTTAGATGCTAAGTTACTTGGTTTTGAGCAGATAAAAGATATGTATGATACTGACCATGATTTCAAGGAAGCTTATACATCTTGTGAGAAGTTTGCTGCAGGGCATTACTTTAGACAAGAAAGATTCTTGTTTTATGACAATAGATTGTGTGTGCCTAACTGCTCTTTGAGGGATTTTTTTGTCAGGGAATCCCATGGGGGCAATCTAATGGGACATTTTGGGATTGCCAAGACCTTAAAAGTTTTGCAGGATCATTTCTATTAGCCACACATGAAGAGAGATATGGAGAGAATCTGTGGGAGGTGTGCTACTTGCAAGCATGCCAAGTCACAAGTCCAATCCCAGGGTTTGTATACTCCTTTACCCATTCCACACCATCCCTGGAATGACATTTCCATGGACTTTATTGTCGGATTACCTAGGACTAGAACAGGAAAGGATTCAATCTTTGTTGTTGTTGATAGGTTCTCTAAGATGGCACATTTCATAGCATGTCATAAAACTGATGATGCATTGCACGTTGCTAACATGTTCTTTAAAGAAGTTTGTTTGCATGGCATGCCTAGAACTATAGTTTCTGATAGAGACACTAAGTTTCTTAGTTACTTCTGGAATACACTTTGGTCTAAGCTAGGCACTAAACTGTTGTTTTCTACTACATGTCATCCGCAAACTGATGGACAAACTGAAGTAGTCAATAGAACCTTAGGAACACTCCTGCGTGCATTCATTAGAAAGAACTTAAGAACTTGGGAAGAATACTTACCACACTGTGAATTCGCATACAATCATGCTACGCATTCTGCTTCTAAGTATTCACCTTTTGAGATTGTTTATGGCTTCAATCCCACCTCTCCTTTGGATCTAATGCATTTACCTGAGTATGAAAGGATCAGTCTAGATGGCAAGAAGAAAGCAGAGATGGTCCAACGGATCCATGAGAAGGCTAGACAAAACATTGAGCAGAAAACCAAGCTTTATGAGAAGCAAGCCAACAAGGGGAGACGTGTGAGAACCTTTGAAGTAGGTGACCAAGTTTGGTTGCACCTGAGGAAGGATAGGTTCCCCAACGAAAGGAAATCCAAGTTGATGCCAAGGGTTGATGGACCCTTCGAGATCATCCACAAGATCAATGACAATGCCTACAAACTTGATTTCCAAGGTAAGTATGATGTATCAAATAGCTTCAATGTCACTGACTTGGCTCCTTTTGCTGTAGATGAACCTGATTTGAGGGCAAGAGGGAGGGGATGATGTGATCATGGACCGGATCACTAAGGAGAACAAAGAGAGCCTAGATGAGCCACATGAAGCCACATTGCACCAGTAGCCTGGTGATGATGCTCTAACCATTCCTGAAGGTCCCATGACTCGTTCCAAAGTCAAGAAGCTTAAAGAGAATGATGTTGGATTACTCACTTCACATCCACAACAAGAAAGTCTTGGACAAGGTCTGATCCGAGATGTCTTGATCACCATTCAAGCCATCTCTACATCAAGCTGAGTTAGTGTCTAGGCAAGACATGGGGTGCATGCTCTTTTCCTTGCTTTTGGTTTTGTCCCACGAGGTTTTCCGGAGGAAGGTTTTTAACGAGGCCACAACTTGTCTTCACATCACTTAGGCCCTATCTCGGTCCAAGACTAAAGAAATTTACATTTTATTTCATTTTAAAGCTTATGCTATCTTTAAACTATAGTTTTCCTTTTTACTTATTTCCGAAACTCTAGAGAGCATGTTCTCTGGTTTCTCCTTATTTAAACGGGTCTCTAAACCCTATTGTACTCAAGCATTTTTAATCAACGAGTTTTCTTTCTCCTTGACGGCTCTCTCTCTCTCTCTAGAAAAGTTGTCGAGTTTCTTCTGGTGTGTAGTATCCAGGAACCTAAGGGTGTTTGCTTAGTGTGTCATATCCGAGTTATTCATCTAGGAGTATCAAGAGATCTTATCATCCCTCTTGTGTCACCAATCGATTCACAACCTTGAAGAACTTGAGTCTCTGATTCATTCTTGCAAGGATCTATCCATCCCCATCAACCAAAGAGCATCCTAGGGATGCATCAGATATAAAAGCTTCGGAAGGAATGTATAAACTTAATAATAATCATTACCTGCATTTTGTCGAAATAGGCATGTCGCTGCTCTTCAATGTATTTCCAGGCACCAATATCTGCATGATTAAAACCAAAGTGATAACTATAAAGGAAGTACATGGACTGTATCAGGACAAAGACTAGCTCCAGATTCGGGTTCGAAGTGGCAAAAGCAGCATTACAAACTCAGATGCTCTACCATTTGAAAGCTCTTGTGTAAGCCAATTATAGAAAATACAAAACTGTGGGAAGAAATGAGAAACCTTTGAGGAAGGATATAGTTGCAGGTGTGACGGTACTGACTCTGGGATCAGGTGGGTGTCCTTTCTGAATGATGTTTTTTCTCCCCAAAAGAGGATTGTTGTCAATAATAGCGACATTCAAGTGCTTTGTCAATGGCTTGCTAGCTGAAAGAATAACAACCGTCTTGTCAAAATCAACAACTAATTTACCGGCTAATGGAGAGAAAGTCAAGACTTTGCTTACCCAAAGAAGCAGCTAAAGCAATTCCAACCATTCCACCACCGACAATAGCAATGTCATGTTGCGTACTATCCTCAGTATTGCTCTCCTATAAACCATTTAACAAATGTGACACTCAAGAGATGCTTTAATACTAAAAGGATAAGATACCACAATGATCAAACAAAACAAGATGAACAAGAAGACAGTGGATGTCAATATCCAGAACAAGGATATATCCAAAGTGTCTTTCTTTCCTGATCATTCCAAGACAAGATATGCGGATCATCTTACATTGGAAACAGAAGTAGAGACTTTGTGAGTCACATCAGTTGAACAAGTCCTGAGGAAGATGTTTGATGTTCCACAGACATTACTCCTAAGTTTCCTTGCAAACACCCTGTCCAATTACATAATCAGACATCGCATGTCAGAGCTTCTAAACTAAACAAAACACACAGATTGCTGAATTTGTGTAGACACAGAAACATGATCACTGACACAAAATGGAGGATGAAGAAGAAAGGGAGAACCCGTGAGTGAACCTGTTCATGTTGCTTGAAGCTTGAGACAGAAATGATAACGTACGTGGACAAAGCTCAACGAGTCGGATATTAAAAACGAGAAATCGGGTCGACCCGTGAAACCCCCTTTACCGTGGATATCAGCAGAGAGAGAATCAGGTAGAAGAAGGAGTGTTTCCGCCGGCAAGTTTTAATTAGGGGATGTCGGTCCGCGCGGGTTTAGGTCACGGGTCTATTAATTGTGGTGTGCTTATCAGCTTTTTAATCCAAACCCGGTTTACTGTTGAACCGCTCTAAATGCGTTATTTCTAGTATCCAAAAGAAGCAGAATGAATGTTGTTATTACATCACACACTTTAAACAAAACAAAAAAGGGTATAAACTCAACCAAAAAAGACACCAGAATCATCGCAAGTCTTATGAGGTTATGTTACAAAAGAATGATGAAAACAGAATCAAAGTTCTATTGCCTTTCTCTTTGCAGATTGCAAGTGAGAGCCGCTTCAAATTAAAAAAAAAAAAAAAAAATTCATAACCCTTTTTCCAATGTCTTTTTGTGACCAATCTTGTGTAGTAGGTTAGTATTTAAAGTGTTCCAAGAATCGGACGTGATTTTAGCTAACTTGATCTGTCTTTTTACCCTTTTTGACTTTCTGTGTCTCCGGTTTCTTCTTCTTTGATTCAGCACTCACCCACGTATACCCTGCGGGGATAGCAAATGGGTCTTGTGATGTTTGAGACTTGCTGCCCGAACCATCTTTGTTTGATCTTGCTCGACGAAACCACGAGGAAGCCGATGCATTGGTGAACCCAGTTGCAGCAGCTGGACTCTCATAACCAGAAGATGCAGTAGGACTTGAGGGTGGCGTCTTAAACTCATCTGCAGGATCAAGCTCTTCAAACTTTGTGAATGTCACAAGTACTTTTATCGTCGGTACCACTGGAATAGCAACCTACATTTCACAAACAATCTCAATAAGAAACTTCTCTGCAAACATTAGCTCTTAAAACGTTTCACCAAGACATACCTTTACTGGAAATGTTCCTGTGGGAAGCTTTGTAGTAAGAAGCTCTCTGAGACGACGAATCGCCTTGACTTTGTTTGCGAGTATGTCAAGCAAAGGAAGCAGCTCTTCTGTCTGTAATGGGAAGTTTGTAGATAACCAGAGCACAGGACGTAAACCTTTCTTGTATTCACTCTCTTGGTGACTCTTACTCGACACTGATGATGATGACAGTCTTGGCTTCCTCATATGCTCATTATCTACCGAGTGTCTTCCTGGTTTTATCTGATTAGTGTCTCCTAGAAGATTGCTTACCTTCTCATTCACACATAGAGAGCTTCTCGGAGGCGCATACTTAATTTCCTTCTCCTGCTTACTCATTGTTGTCTCTTTCTTTCTCCAACCACCTAACCACCCTTTCTTCTCCGCTTTCTTGTTAGACGGACTAGAATCCACACAAGGAGCCTCAAAATCATTCTCACTATTGACAACTGGGAACTCTGGTAAGTCCAGCTTAAGAGCAGCCTCTAGCTGCTTCTGCTCTTCATCCGTTAGCACATCGCAGAGATCATCATCACCACCACCACCACCATTCTCTTTATCACCCGATGAACCAGGAACCTTTCTAGACTTAATACTAACAACCACATTGTTCATCTCATAGACCTTAGCTTTCCAAGGACCAACCATCTCACTCTTCTCCTGCCTCCTCCAATTCATCTGCGGACTTAAAACAGCTTGTGTCACATCGATCCCAGGCCTAAAGATATTACTTCTACACATAGCAGCCACTTCTTTCTTAACATCCTCATCCGAGGCAACACTAGACGCACCATCCAACGCGTTCATCACTTCTTTATCTTTATGATTCACCATGTAAAGCGACCCACGAGGAACTTTACCATCTCCATACCCATCACCAAGAAACAGTATACTCTGATCAGACCTCTGAATCTTGAAACCATCAAACCCAGCCATTGTCATATCAGCTCTCAGATTAGACCCCACTTTCCACACCTTATAAGTATCAGAAGGAGCAACCTTGGAGACAAAAGGCACAACAGAGCTCTCAAAGTGAAAACTCATCTCCAAGTAAAAGTCTTTCATCTTCCCCATCGTTGCTACCAAACGAGGCAGCCTCCTACACCATTTAGCCCAAGCCAGAGGCTGGTAATGACGCACGATGATCATCGCTATAGACTCCTGCCTACTGCAAACAGCTTCTTGCAACGCGTTCCAGCCATCTTCGTTCTGCAGAGTCCAATCAGCTCCGGCAACCATCAGCATCTCAGCTGCTGTTGCATCGCAGAGCTTCACTGCTAAATGAAGCGGCGTGTCGCGGCGTGGCACGTCTCTTCTGTCGATAACGGAGGAGATGGTGTCGGATGTAGCTTCCTCGGATAAGGAGTCTGATTCTGATTGGATCTCGGAAGGGTCTCGTGGCTTTGGGAGAGAAGAGAGGATTGATCTGAGAGTCGCGTGGTCTCTTGAAGCTACGGCTCTGTGCACGGAGCTGTGTATGTACTTGGAAACATCAATGCCCTCCATTTTCAGATCAAAAACCTAAGCTTTCGAGTTGGGTCAATCAGAAACAGGATCAAAATCTCAGCTTTCGAGTCGGGTCAAAGTCAGAAACTGGATCAAAAAGTTTCTTGATTTGAAGTCAAACTAGAACGGTGCGAAAGTTTAAACCCTAATTGGAAAGAAGGGAGAGAAAGAGAAGCTGACTTTAATGGAAGTTTCTCACCTTTTAACTTGCTGCGCAAGAAAGAGAATGACGTCTTACTCCGTAGCTTGCAGCATTTGTTCCACTCTAAGCTTCGTGTCTTTCTGTATTGTTTTTTTGTTGTTCATAGGAGAGAAGGAGAGAGAGAGAGAGAGATTCTTTGTGATCTAAATCCAGATCAGACACGAGAAAGACGCATGTGGGCTCGTGAACCCAAATAAAACACAGAGAAAGAAATCAATCTTCGAGATTAGAAAAATGAATAAAGAAAGGAGCTGAGATTGGATCAAGAAGATTTAGGAAAGACAATTTTGTGAGAAGGGAAAGAAGGAATCAGTCGTGAAGTTTGTTGTAATGTTTCTTAGTGGGAGGGAAGCAAGCAAATCCTAAGAGAAATGAATTTTATTTTTAAAGAGATATATGAATAACAAAAATATTTTGACCAAAAGAAGAAAAGAAAAATATAAAAGTAAAATAAGATATATATATATATATATAATATTAATTAATAATATTAATTAGAAGAAATACTAGATTTAGAAATAAACAAGATGAGTTAAACATCTAATCTATTAATTTAGAATCCTAGTTTTTATGACAAATCTAATTTGGACCATCTAATTAATCTGAATATTTTGATTAATTAATTAAATATATAACAAAATCTGTTGAAACAACAAAATTGAATATTTTAATAGAATAACATATATCAAATCTAACATAATAAAAATATATCAATGTTATTTTTTAATTTTCAATATTTCATATTTACATCTTTAAATAACTAATACTAAATGTCTACATATTATTGTATATGAATATTTATAAATTAAATTAAAAATAAAAATATTTTGCTAAATTTTAAAATTATTTATTCTTATTGATTCCATTTTAGATAGTCTATTTAAATGTACATATTTAATTTAAATTTAGATGTGTTACATACAAAATAATTCTCAGATTTGTTGAACTATATATATATTAATTCATCCAATAATCAAACAAAAATCCAGACAAAATAAATATTATAATAAGAAGTTACAAATATAAGTGATGTACTAAAACAATCAAGAGTAAATTGGGTAAAAATCCAAAAAGTTGCATATTAGGTAAATATCTATAGCTATAATAGTTTGAACATTACTGTAGTAGAAAGAGATAAAATCACATATGAGTTCTTACGGTATGGTTTTGGTGTGAAGAAGGGGGAGAATAAACTATATTTGATAAACATCAATTGACTACATATTCTGAGAATCTTTATTTACTAAATACATTCTTTCTGGATTTTTACTCTCTCTTCCCATTGAAACATACTTTTACCATACGAGTTTGCCACCACCTATTCTTTCTTGTTTTATGTTATATTTTGATATGATCTTGTTTAAAGATTGATTGATTTTTTGTTGTTCTGACTTGTTTCAGTTATAGTTCTAAGTAGTTTTGTTTTTTCTTTTCTATCTAACCTTTTGCTCTTTCTTTTCTTCTTCTTCGTTAGATTTAAGAAGAATCAAACTCTAATAAGAATGTTCTTGATGCTTTATGTTAGGGGAGAATTTTTAACAAATTCAAAAATATTTATTTTATCTCTACGAGCATAATGTCCCACCACTCTACCTCTAGGGAAGAAAAATGGATGAAGCATTTAGTTGTTTCTTCTCTTTTTTTTCCTGAACTAGGGCCGGACCGTGCTACGCGCGGCATGTGAATCTCTTGTTATTTTTGTTTGTGTAATTGTCATTTGATCTTGTTGTTTTGGGTCAAGTTTTTTTTTTAAAACTTGTTTTTGGGTCAAGTTAGTGAGTGGGAGTGGCATGTATAAAAATGATTTATTTTTAATAGTATGTTTGAGGTTGGTGGTTTGATTGAATGAGAGATCATATTGGTTTACTCATTAATTGTGGTTTATATTTATAACTTAGTGATCGGTTTATTTATGTTCTTTTATAGTTTTTTGTACATATTTTGGTTTGTGTAATTGTCATTTGATCTCGTTGTTTTGGGTGAAGATAGTGAGTGGAAGGGGGTCTATATGAAAATGAGTTATTTGTTATAGTATATTTGAGGTCGATCATTTGATTGGAAGAGGGATTTTACGTGGGATGACATATTTAGTTAACATATTGTAGTTGTATTTTTAACTTAGTGTTCTGTTTGTTTTTCTTTTTTTTTTTAATTCTTACACATATTTGGTGCTATTAGTTGTTTTTGATATGTTTTGGTCTTGGAGGGATTATGTTTGTTTTTTTAATTCTCTTTATATAACTCTCATGGTTATGTTGTTTTAGACCACTCAATATGAATATGAGGCAGTTTGGAGATAAGTTGGTTTGATGTTTTATGTAATTAGTTTAAGAAGAATACTACATCAGTCCTAGATCTTGGTGTATATTGTGGCATAGTTTTTTTTTCATTTTCCTGGTTCGTCTCAAGTTATATATATGATTAATGTTTCCAAAGGTTTGTTTCTATTTTATAAGACCTCAATTTATTTATTTAGTTTTGATAATCCATAGTTGCTCCCTATCCAACTGGTTCACGGTTGATATATTGTCTAAATTGTTGGGCCTTAATTTTTTGTTCAAGATTTATGACAATTGATGATCCGAAGTAAGTTCGTTCAGCTGATGAAGTAAGTTTGTTCAGGCATTTTCTCAATACATTGCAGCACATACAGGTTGACTGCAGTGGATCATTGGTGAATAAGGTGAGCTTTAACGTTTTATAGAAGGCATGGTTGGTTTGAGCTTCAGTGTCACCGGTTACAGCTACGAAAACATAATCGATGTTTGTCAATGGGAAGATTCTTGCTGGCCTTAGTATGTACTGGATGCTTTTGAAGGCATGTGGTTTGCAGAAAGGAAAGGGAAGCTGTGAAAACTTTTCATTTTTCTTTTACCGATGTTGTGTTTATTATGTTATACGTTTAGATTTTTTATATATAGCAGTTCTTTGATACCTTTGTGACCGAAAAGTTTGGTTGTTTCAATCATTAGTAAGTCTTTCATAATTATTAATGGGTGCAGACCGTGTGGTTATGAGTAATAATAGGTCAGTTGTTCTTTCTGAGAAGTTTTAGTTCTTATATACTTGCATGAGAACAAAACCTAAGAACCTTTGTTTTAATTTAGTAAACATATATAAGAGTCACTGAAATTACATTGTAGTGGATAAAAAAACAGTGTCACCGATTACGCATAAATATATATTTTTTTTTGCATAGCTATAAAGTAATTAACAGGTGCTCAACCATAATGTTATATTGTTGCCTATTTAGTGCTCGTTAAGTTTTAATTTATGTAATGTTAATTGTTCGTTAATATGCAGATGTCATGAAACAATATTTAATTCTTAATATGTTATGATGCTTAGATAGGGAAAGGATAAAGAAATGCATGAGACATGCAAATTTTACGAAAGTACAGTAACATAAACAAATATAAAAAATATGTAAAAGATTTGAAGTTCTTTGATTTCAGATTGTTTCTCATACCAACTCCTCCCAACAAAATCCCTCTACGTGTAGGAGCATAAATCGTCCCACATGCCAACCAACTGAAACCAGTCGAAGCCCATTACCAAGCACATTTTCACAGTCAAACCCACCTTCGATTCGATTCGGGGGCGAGGGGGACTGCATGCCTTGTCAAGAACTCTTTCAGTTGCCAACTTTCCTGCTCTTTTTATCTTGCTTTAACCGATCACCATCACTTCCAAACCTAAGTTTCCTCTTAAAGCTCTTATCAACAGAATCTTGAGTATCAAATTGCACCACATACGTATACACACATATTCATATTTGTGACGTCAACACCAAACCAAGAAGCAACAAAGTTCTCAAATACATAGAAAGTCACACACAAAACGATAGTGCATTCAAATCCAAATATACCTGAGCACACCAACATTGTTAGTGTTATTGCAGGACACGCAAGTGGATGAGGAGACAATGCGTTGGAGCTTCTTTGTGTACATGGAGCAGGAGACATAGCACCAGCATCTGTCCATCTTGATTCCAGCCACCTTTCCAGCACAAACATTCAATTTCCAACATTTCAAACTTATTAGAATCACATACAGAGTATAAACTTTCAGAGTTTAGAACAATCAAGATTGTTGTACAACCTGAGTCTTGGCTGTCACGACGACCTGATTGAGCTTAGATATGCTCAGTGGTTCAAACTTGGCGTATCTTCTCAGCAATGAAGGTGCTGGAGTGTTCCCACTGTATTTAGAGGCCAGCCTACAACGATTTGAAGTATCACATGAGAGGGTGTTATGTATCATTAACATAACAAACCGAACGTGGATGTAAGAACATAGGAGCATCAAACATTTGTCTCCCTGACGTGGCATTATGAACAAACGTTCTAGTAGGAAAAAAAATTAATGGTTGTTACAAAAATTATTAGGTTAATACATCTAACCAAGATCATAAAAAAACATTGTAATAATTGATAAAGTGAGACGCAGAAATTATGGATTTACATTTCGGCGAGAACTATACCTCCTAGAATCTTACGATTTATGCTAGTTGCGAAACAACTCTTGGATCACCCCTAAAGCCCTCCAGTTGGTGTGAAACGACACAACTTGTGACTCAAACATGTTCAAAGTCACAGACACATCACTGCGTAGGGGTAAACATTGAACCAGCCAGCCTTGAGACGGTGCCTGATTGTGGCGCGCGGCTAACATTAACGGTGGCTAGTACTGTGACAATGCACTGAAACAAATGTGAAAGAGAAATTGAAGAGTTCGAAATGTATGAGTTCAAAATTTATGAATGTGGCGGCCGGGAAACTTTTTAAGACAATGAGCATGAGATATAAGATTGGAAAACCTGCGTATATATAAATTAAAAAGTTCAAAATTTATGAACAAGGCCAGAAAACATTTTTAAAAAAACTTGAAATTTAAGATCAGAATACCTTCGCATCGAGGAGAAGCATATCCACCCGCATCAACTCCCCACTGTGTTAGCTTCCCAAATCTCAGCAGCCTGACTTTGATGGGGGAAGAACAGTGGCCGGCCTTCAAATCACGAAGAAGAACAGATGAATATAGCCGTAATACTGCATATAAATTTTTGGGATTATCACGAACCTTGAGGACGATGTTGAAAGGATGAAGTTTTTTACCTATTTATAAGTGGATAAACACCAACTCTGACAGGGATAAGTATCATTGAATAAGGGAGTCGTGCTTTATGGGCTAAGAATATTCGTAACATCATTGGATCCAAACAAACCGTCAATGAGGATTAATTCAGTGAAGACGAAACGATGAAACGACGAAATTGCAACATAACACCAAGTCTTCTCGAGACGAATCTTCTGAAAATACATGCTAAATTTCCATTGCTGGTTAAGGTCATCGCAGAACGAAGAAGACGATGATACCCTGATCTCGCAAGAGCCTCTTTCGTGAAGATGTTGTATCCTACTATGGGGCCTGCAAATCCACATTCTCAATTTTTAATTAAGAGCCCAGTTAAAGCCCATTAGAAATCACAAAAAATAAGCGAACAAAACTTTATATATAAAGACACGTGTCATGCTCTTCTTCATCCATTTGATGAGGTGGCATTCCCAGAAGGGAGTAAACTGTTCTTTATATATATAGATAGATGTTTTTGATTTTTTTTGGCAGATAATACAACGACATGTTCACTAAATTAAAATTTATTTGTTAATACATGAATTAGATGTGTTTAGAATATAATAGCTAGCTACTCTCATCAGATATAGCTACACTTGTGGGAACCAAATTTATACCGTCGATTTCCGTAAATTAAGGAAAGTCAAGAAACCCTAACTTTGACTGAGGTCTTGGATTTTCTGCGAGAGCAAACAACAAGTAATCGAGTAAATGCAGAAAGTATGAAAAGTTAACAAAACTTATTTAGAAATCAATAGATCTTTATTTCAAATTTTCATACGAGTGCTCCATAGACAAAAGTGTGTATGATGCTTGTCTGGAAACGGGATCACAACGGAGTTCGTATAACATAAGAAGTAAAACGAGACTAGGTTTGCTAGCTGTACCACCTATGTCGAGAGAAACCTATGCGGTTGCAACTCGCTTATCAATAGACGAAAAAAGACAAAAAGATTTTGAAGGATTTGGGACCGTACCTTAAGAAAGGCTGCCTATGTACCCCTTTCGAGGATCAAGTCAGACGTAGTTCAATTAAAAGAGTGAACCAAGAGATCGAACTGCTGGAGCAATAGTTCGTCTGGTAATCGAGTGTTAGTCATAGAAACTAAGCTTGTCGAGAATAAAGGTTAGGGTTTCTAAGTGCAATGAGTTGAAGAGTCTAAAGAAATCAGGATCGTTGAACAAATATGGAGAAACGTCTGAGTATAACTCTGCTGCTCTAGCCACCTAAGTTCTAAGTTCTTCTAAGGTAGAATTTCTCCAGGTCTAAATCTTCTGGTCCGCTGCCTTTTGCTTTAAATCCCCTTATATATGCCTTCTGGGTCGATTCCTCTTTCCTTTTTTGCTCCTAGGTCGAGTTTATTGTTTCATGGAAATATTCTTTTTTATCTCGATCTTCATCATTATCTTGGACACTTAACATTAATCTTCCGAACTTAACATTATCTCTTTCTGCAAGATAAAAGATGGACCGTCATTTCAATTGGGATTTTTCGTGTAAAATTGCGAGTGGGCTTTTAGCCGAGTTTTAGACCTTCTTGGACCGTTTTTCAACTTAAGCGTTTTCACGATTTTGTCGAAAGAGCACTTCTGAAACGACGTCGATTCTGACGAGAGTTCAAATTTTTCGTATAGTGCAGAAAACCTTAGGTGTTTAGTTAACTGTTGTCGTGTTACACGATCAATATAAACCTTATACAAGGAAACAAGTTCTTGCGGTAAATTTCCAACGTCAATTCTGATCAAGACAAAACAAGAACGAGTTCGATTCGGTTTCAAAGGAAGGAGTTACGAGAACGGGATGAAAAAATGGATTGATGCATTCAAATCGTCGAATGGGCGAGTTGGATTGCATGTCCGATCCAACTCGTCCGTTCAGCGAGTTGAATTGGCCCAACTCACCGAACGGGCGAGTTGGTCGGCCCACGTCGCCCAACTCGCCCATTAGGCGAGTTATACTGTTCCAACTCGCCGAACGGGCGACTTGGTTGGCTCGTGCGATCGAACTCGCGTTTCGGCGAGCTAGACGGCTTGCTTGGCCAACTCTTTTGTTCGGTGAGTTGGACAATCGAGCCTTATAGTCGTTTCGTTGTTTTGATGCTCGGGGATTCGTTTGTCTGAGGCCTAGAGTAACCTTTCTCGAGGACTTATCGTGCGAACCCTCCTTGGGGATCCATAAGAAACTCGATTTCGATTTTCTCGCTCTTCTTTTTATAAAATATTATCTCTCTCTTTTCAAAGAGGACATTTCTCGGGAAATTTCTGACGTTGATTCTGTCTTGACCGATTTTGACCCCAACAAGACTGAAATAAGTTATTGATTCTGCTAAAATCAAATATGTATATACGAGAATAATTAGCCAGGTAACAACAAATAGAACTATGATTTTCAGGTATAATTAACCGACTAACAAATTATTGATATTCTACAATATCTACAACATTGAAGCTAACTATCGTTGTAGTATGTCACATTAGCTAAGGGTACGTTGACAAGTGTTTAAAAATTCGCAATTCAAGTTGGACATAACTAGCACAAGAGACCAATTCTTATATTGTGTTCCAACTACATTTGTATCCGCATAGCCAAATTAAATTAATGTTCATCCTATTAAAGAGTCAACATATATTTTAAATAAAAATGAAACAATTATACAGCCATTTTATTTGTTAGTACATAATTATAAATGCATATATATATATATATAGTTTTGAAAATAATTAATAAATATATTTTGTATATATGACCAGTACCGGCCTGGTCTCATGTGGCGCCTAAAGCGGACGAAAAAATATTGCCCTTTAATTATAATTAAAAATTATATATTAAACCTGTAATTAAAATAGTACTAAATATTATTAAAACTTAAACATATTAAAAACATCATTTGGAGCTCACCTTATGTGTTTTTCCTTTTCATATTTGTAGTTTGTCTTGGCTAATTTCAATTATACTTCTTGATAATTTTTTTTTTAAAATTAAAAAAAATATAATTATAAAATAACGCAAAACTTATAATAAATAACTCTAATGTAAATTCACTTTGTAAAATTTATCGAGTTTTAATAGTCTCATAGAATATTAGAATCCTATAGTAAATTTGATGTTTATTTGAATTTCAAAAGTTTTTAAAAATGTTACAAGAACTTACAAAAAAAGGAAGAAAGAAGGAATAAAAAATATAATAGGAGATGTAGTTGTTCCTACTAAAGTCAATCACAATAAAACATGGAATATGCAGAATTTATAATTCAAATTCATTGTTTATTTCCTGTTAACAGAAAAAGAAAACTAGAAAGAAGATAAATGTATTCTAATAAAGTAAAAGACTACTAAGATTTTGTTTAAATTAAATTGTGTATAAACCATCTAAAATAATATATATACTATAATAAAAGTTGGATATCCTCAATAGAGAGCTATGCCACATCAGATTAAAAAATATTCAATCACAAGGCTTCTATTTGACACGTAATCTACTAACAACAAAACTAGATCTATTCAACTCTTCCTAAAACTCTGACTGGGTCATTTCGGTTAAAGCCCACTATCCTTCCAGCCATAGATGTCGACCTACACCGAAAAAAAAATTGTCGACTCACGACTCTTCCATCTCCTTCATCGTTTCAACGGAAACTCATCCCTAAACCCTGCAAATCTCCACTTCATTGTAGTTATTCCTCATTCAATTTGATCCTTTACTCCTACCTTCATGGCATAACCGATATCCTTTTCACCTCCTTTGTTTTTCAGTTATATCGGTTATGTCAAAGGAGGTGAAAAGGATATCGGTTATATCCTTTTCACCTCCTTTGTTTTTAAGTTATATCTTCATGACATAACCGATATTCCTCGAATCTCATCTCTAACCACTCTCTACAACCTCCATTCAACTAAATGAAACAATGGCTCTCTTGGAAAACACACTGAATATCGAGAGTACTTTCAGAGTTTCAGTAATGTTTTAGAAGGGATGCTCATGAAGGATCAAGCCACTGGTTGTGCTCATGTTTTTTTTTTGTCTACACATAATTGATGTTAAATTGTTAGTTTTCATCAAATTTCTTTTGAACCAATACTTCATTGCTTCAGTATCAATATGCTTATTTCATTAACTCATTGTTTGGAACAGAGGTTACTGCTTTTCCAGGTAAAGCTATTCTTTTAATCATTCTTGTTTTTGACTATGTCTTCTATATCGTTATCAGTCAGCCTAAAGACGCACGCAAAGTATAAGAGAGAGACAGAGAGTCTATGACAAATATTTCTGCTGATCTTTGTCAAATTTTTTTTTGTATTTTAGACAGATAATAAAGGTAATCTTTGTTATTCCATGGTGCTTAGTCTGACTCAAGTGCTCTCTTGAAGTCTCATTGGTCTGATTTACTCACAATGATTACCATCCATATAAGTTTTACTCTCTAAACAGGTAAATAGTATATGATAAGCTATATGTATGGGAAGGAGAATCAGATTCAAGCAGTTATTATTTAGGAAGACACTGATCCTCAACTAATAATTCCTAGGGAACATGTATTACTTTGCATCTTAAGTTCTTTATGCTTTGGTATTTCTTTTGTAGCTCAGTTCAAGTATTTGTTCTGCCATTAAAACCCTTCGTCCTAAACTACCTCTTTTTTTCTCAGAAGAGGTGAACCGGGATGACACAGGATTTGCAGATCCAGAGCGAATTCAGAAGCTTGTGAAAAACTATTCTCAATTTGTTTCGTTCCCTATATACACTTGGCAGGTAAAAGGATACACAAAAGAGGTATGATCAACATGATGACATATATTTGAATGCCCAAGTGCTCTGCCCGGAAGGGAAAAATGTTTTATGTAACTGCGTTACATGTTAAAAAACATCTAATATTTATTTGGATGTTTAGTTATCTCTTATACAAGTTGAAGTTGATGATGATTCAGCTGTGCCAAAAATGAGATGAGCAGGATGACCAAACTGAGGTGTACCTTCTTCTCTTATCATGTTCTCATAATGATATTGATAAGCATCAGAGAAATATATTGATCCGAATCAGGGAACAGCTAGATGTTCAAGGTTCGTTGGCTTGAAGGTCGTTGAGCAATATTGGGAGTGGGAGCTTACTAATGAGACGCAACCAATTTGGGTAAGGATTTAGGAATGCTCTATGTATCTCATATGCGCTCAGAATCAAAATTTTGGAATCAAATAAAGAGTTTATTTCTTTTTGTTGCAGCTCTGGAACTCTAAGACAACAGTGGAGTACAATGACTTTTACAGAATAGCTTACAACAAGTATTTGGACCCATTGGCATCACCCCACTTCACAACAGAGGTACGTTAGAGGGAAGGCATCTGTTAGAATAGTATATATCCTTGAAAACAACCAAGCAGGTTATGTTGATCCACTAATGATATATTGTTCTTATACTGTTACTGATAATTCTCTTATTGTAGTGTGGGGTCGAGTTTTGATTCATGGGGAAGGATGATGTGGTTAATTAAAAAACAAAGAACATAAGTCTCTATGTAAAACGAGTTTTCAAGTGATTTTGACGGGAAGCTGGTGAGAGAAGTATCTCTTGGTGTGGCCTTCAAGAAATTTGTTTTTCTATTTTGTATTGCTATCCATTTTTGTGGTGCTTTGTGAACAGATTCCTCAGTATTTGAGCTTTATCAAGGGTATTTTTTTTTTGGACTCACACGATCTCCCATTAACGTGTAACATAAGATTCTTCAAGAAAGTCACATTGTAAGTGAATATCGATTTTTTAAATTCAAGCCTTCAAGATATGTGTTATGTTCTTTTTAAAGAGCCATGTTGTTAAGCTTACAATTTTGTATTATGTCTCAAAGGTGTGGATCATGAAGAAAGCTTCTGGTATGATTTTGAGAATTTACGTGAGTGAAAATAGAGAAGTATGCTTCAGAATCTTCATTCATATTGCTAACATTTTCTCTCTCTTTTTTGTCATGTTAGAAGTCCCTGATATGCTCTTTGATGATTTTCCTGACGAATGAGAATGACAATGTTAAACTTTTTACTTACAAAGTTCTATGAAAGGTCCATATCCAGCATTAATTTCATAGTTCAGTTATATATTGGCTAACGGATTTTACCCTAAAAAAAAGGGATAATACTTAGATGTTGTATCTATAATAGCTAGCATGAGAAACAAGTGAGATATGTAATCTATTATGTTGATCATTTGTAGTACCTTTTATGAGTATCCAACTATTGTGCTCATCTTTTTTTTTCGCTGGGCAAAGTATTTTTCCAGCAGTTTATATCAGGAGTCAATAATTGCCATGTTGTAGTAAGAAATTACTTATAAATTCTTCTTTAACTCTCGCAGACTTACAGAATAGGTTTTTGGAATATGGAATTTAAGATTTTAATTAATTTAATTTTTACCTTTTAATGAAAATGATATTTATGAAAATTCATCTTTAGTGAAGGTAAAGATGAATAATAATACTAATAATGTGGTAAACATGAAAATTCTCTTAACATATACAACTTTTTAAAAGTTTTTTTATTTGAAGCAATGAATATTTAAATTAGCTTTATTTATTATAATTATAAAAAACAGATTATAATCGTAATATAATATATTATACAACTATAAATAAAAATATAAATAATATATATAGCAAATAAATATGTGATGTTGAGATTAATAATATATTTCATTAATAACCTAAATATATAAGAACAAATTTTGGATCATAACTATAGTCTAGCAAATTCTTCATTCATTTCACATTTGTCACCATCTCATATAGTGAAAACAATAAATTGTGAGTTTTACTCATTTCTATCCAATTTATTATTTATACTTTTATAACATAAATGTAATATATATTGTAATAGAAATATTAAATATAATGTTATTTATATAAACCCGGGCGTAGCCCGGGCGAAATCTCTAGTATGTCTAATAAAAGAAATTAGGATTGTTAGAACATAATAAAAGGAAAAAGGGATGCAGGGGTCGAACTGTTGGCTATAAGTCAAAATAGTAAGTGCTATGGCCACTAGACTAAAGTGGATTTTTTGAAATCTGGCGCCCCTAAAAACTTAATATTATTTGGCGCCTAAAGCCCATGCTTTACGGGCTTTAGCCCAGGGCCGGCCTTGTATATGATTAGGGTCGGTCCGTGCTACATACTGATATACCTTAGTTGTTATTTAGTTTTGTATAATTGTTGTTTTTTTTTTTTGAGAATTTGTATAATTGTTGTTTGTGTGGTAGGACTGTGATTGCAAGTGATATGTATAATAAAGATTTATGTATATTAGTTATGCATCGGGTGGATTGGTTTGATTGAAAGAGGAATTATATGTGATATGAGTTATTTTGCTTGCTCACGATGGTTGTATATGTTTTAGAGTTTGGGTGTCTAAGATACCTGATATGCTGTATGTGCTTTTAATGGTCTGCATGTTTTTGTTTTTTACGTTGAACTCATAAATGGTGGGTTATTTTATTATGTTTTGGGCTCGTGATGATTGTTATGTGGGTTTTAATTTATCTATTTTATTTTATAGAGCTTTCATGTTAATTTTGTTCAAGATAACCCACTACCACTATAAGGAAGAAAGGTGGAAAAGATGACGTTATATTAGGCCGACATTTAGATCTATATGTGTATTATCCTCTATTTGAGCATCATGTATGTGTCAGGTTTTACATATAGCCCTTTTTGTTGTCTATTAGTTTTGGTTCAAACTTTCATAACATGTCATACTTAGTTTTTTTTATTTCCTTCTTGCGTCACAACTTGTATATACAATTCATATCTTCAAGTGTTTGTTTAAGCTTTATAAGACTCAAGTGTTTGTTTAGTCCATTGATTATGGCTATTTTATAACTTTGTTGACCTTAGTGATAACTGCAAAAAAGGTAAACGAATAGCTGTTCATATTCGTTTGTTCTTTATATTAGTGAAGGTGGACAAAAGAATTGAACAAAAGGTAAACGATTATGGCTATTAAGTTTCAGATTATTCCCAGTGAACAAAAGAATTGAAGTGTCAAACAGTCAGAGGTTGTTGCAAGTATAATCTATACATATGACTGAAATCTGCAAGACTCATCTTGTAATCTTCTTCCTATTCATCAAACCACATCAATTCTACCTGTAAAATCATTCATAAAAAAACATTATAACCTGATTGCAACATGTAGCTTGAATCCCATTAAAAAAAACCAGAAACTCCTACTCTAATCTGTTCAAATCCTATGTCTCTGATCCACTCATTGCCATATAAGAGTTTTTGTCCCTCTTGAGAAACATATAAGAAAACATTATTCTCCCAAGGTACGATTGGATGGTCATAAATGGGATTTCAAAGGGCAATCAAAGATCTGGATTTTGTAACCGTAGGCGAAAAAGACGACGCCGTTGACGCTCTCTGATTCCTCTATTTCCCTTGAGATGACTTTCTTCGTTCGAAAAGGCTATGTAACTTATATATACAGTAGCTTCGGTTGATATGGGACGCGAGAAATCTTGATTGATGAGGAGAAACTGGATGAATTGATTGCATACCATGATCACTGTTAATAACTTCGTGGAATGAATTGAGGGAGACACGATCAGAGGTTACATTTCATACACCAGCAAGAAAGAATTTCTAACAATATCGTCTCGAACATGCTTGTTTTTATTATTCTAGCAGGGTATAAATATCTTAAACAAATCACTATCAAATTAACCATAGTCTTTAACACATAAATAGTACTCTTGCCAAAAGAGATCATGTGTAGTACTTAGGGAACAGACACACAATAGATTTCTTATTTCTAAGGATTAAGCTAGGTGAATCTATATATTAGTGGCAAACAATAAGTTAGAGAAATATTTCTTATCAAGAAGTAGATATGCAATATGGAAATATGCTAATAATGCAAATATGGAAATAATGAGAATATGAAAATATTCTAATAAACTAACTTGATGCAAATGTAAATATGCTAGATCTATGGTTTCAAGACTAATGGATTATAGTGGATAGGAAGCAAAGATATGTAAATATAGTAGGACCCAAATATTAACTATTCTAATCCTTTTAACTCTAACTCTCGTATGCAAGCAAAAAGAAAGACCATCGATCGACGACTATGACCTGATGTCGATCGACGGTGAAATCAGAAGGAAGTGTGAACGAGATTTGATAAGTCCACCAGACTTATTAAACCAGCTCTCGCATGCACCTAACAACCTAGTTCAATGGAGTCTATTCTGGCATTGAACCTACTCTCGTAGTCGTCCATGTCCTACTTTCGAGATCCTGGTTAGCTACTCTAGAATGCAAGCATTAAGCACAACTCAGTTGATGGATATTAACTTAACTAGCAATCTTATTTTGGGCTAATCCATGATTGATATCATTCAACCCTAAATCTAGTTGATGACTATTTAGATATAATCAAAGGAACAATAGTCTGAATAAAATGCATAGATAAAATACTGGGGTTCCAATACAAATCTTCCTAAGGAGTTATGAATCTTCTCCCCTAAAAACCTAAAATTATAAAGCTTTGTGAGTTGTGTCAAACCTTGCCTACACTAGTACTTGCACACCCTCCATGCTGTCATTACATGAGCATAAATATAAAACCCTAAACCTAGGTCAAAACTCGTCAAGAGCATTCTTGTCATTTGTCTTCTAAACTTGGGTTTTTCAATCGGTTGTCTTGTGAGTTGGGCGCCGATCGATGGCAAGTGTACGACATCAGTCAACCTTGGTATTTCATCATCGGTCGAGTCCAAGGTTGTGTCGTCGATCGACGACAATCTTGTACTTTGACTCCTCAAATAGTCAGTTACGTATTCTTCTCTTCTAAATGCTCCAAAGCTTCAAGTATCTCCAAAACATCTCTAGACCTGTAAATACTCTAAAACATATCCTAGACACATATAATATACTCTAAATAGAGCCTAGAACATGGCCTAAAATTGGTAATAAATAGGCTATATCAAGTCCCTCAGACTTAACCTTTTGCTTGTCCTTAAGCAAACTAAGCATGTGAAAGGGGTTCTAAGAAGCGGAGACTCACATAATGTCTTAGTATAACTGCCACCTTACTTTGTTGCAACCACATCCTATTAATTCAATCAAGAGAAACTTTATATACCCTATCCTAGTATAGCAACCAAATCTAGTATACCAACCAAATCTAGTCTACCAACAACTTAACATAAAATAAAGGTATATGCTTTACCTTGGGAATATCGATCAAATGACACATGAACTCTACCTCTACAAGTATCTGAACAACTAGGCATAAAGTCTTCTCTGATTTCTTTCCTCCCTATTTTCTCTCTGAATCTTTCTAGATCTCAAACTTAATGGACAATGATGTTGATACAGTCCATCTTGCCATCTCATTTTCGATTTTCCTTTTCTTTTTCTTCTTTTATTTTTATTTTTCTTTTTCTTTTCTTTTTCTTTTTCCTTTCTTTTCTTTTTTCTTTTACTTTTTGGGCAAAGTTGTAGGCGAATAGTAGGGTCATCGGTAATGTACCTACCCTTGCTTCCAACAATGTGTTATCGTTCCTCCGGATTAGAATAATGGGGTCATAGGTAATTTACCTACCCTTCCGCATCTCAGGAAGTCATCTCAATCTTTTAAGCTATTAGGTAGATTCTGAATAGAAAGAGAGAAAGGAACCAAAGGTGCAATGACTTGTACCTACAAACTTGCAGAAGGAATCCGACCCAGTGCATACCAAGCCCCAAAGCAAGAAAATAATATTAGGATTAGTGTTGGAAATCAGCTTCAGTTCCTTCAAACTTTCTAAGCAAGTTTGATATAGTGGGAGGATGATCCACTTTGGTATCTCTAGTAATCCCTGCAACAACCTTCTAAAAATAGTGCTAAAGTGTGGTTAATCAATAATAAATCTTGATCATAATCTCCTTTTTGACTCAATAAAACTTTTTGAAAAACTTATATATATATATAGCAAATAAAACTCAAAACACATCAACTAGCATTCGCGAACCTCCCCCAGGCTTAAATTACACTGTCCCTAGTGCAATCTGCCTCAGATTGGTTAGGAAAAGTTAAATCACAAGTAAATAGATTAAGTAGAAAAACTCGATACCAAACTCTGTAAAAGAGTATCGATTGATGGTAGGCGTGTGTGGTCGATAAATGGTAGCGATACAATGTTGACTGATGGTGACTCTCTGGTGTCGATCGATGGTGACTTTATGGTGACTCTATGGTGTCGAACGATGGTGACTCAAAGAGTCTATAAAATAAAACTTGAAATAAGTAGTAGTATAAGTAAAAACGAAATTAAAGGTTACTAAATAGTGGATTGCCTCCCACTCAACGCTTGGTTATAGTTCTAAGCTCGACGTTGTGAACTCTCTGACTAGCATGAAGTTGGATCAACACTTGGACAATAAGTGTCTACATCTTTTTTTCTCTTCCGAAACCATGTACTAATGAAGCTCATTATTGCCTCATCTCCTCTGGCTTTCCCATTCCTTGTAACTATTTTGGAAAAGTCCATTGAATGCATCCCTTTTTATAGTTTCTCAATACTGCGCTGTAACATTCTAAGTCAGGTAGCGGTAGTCTCTAATAAATCTTCCAATTGCTGAGAAATATCTTCATTCATCAGGCTCTGAGAAAATATAATCTCATCGAACCTATCTTCCAATTATGTTTCTGCTGCCATCTTCTGTATGTTTTCTTCAGTGTCGATCGATGGCCTGATGTTGCTGTCGATCGATGCTCGGTTGTCTGCCCCAAATGCATGCTGTCTCTGAACAATATCCAAATGTTGCTTCATCTCATCCGTGTGTGCAGTCAAACCGGTGAGGCAGGTGTCTATAGGATAGTAGACATCATCCAACCTCTTGTAAAAATCATCCAGTGACATATCTTGAGTTTTGTAGATCGCATTCACAATATCATCAATCTCTTCTCTGCTGTATGTTTGTTGATCCTTCCTAGACATAGCGATCCTTGATGCATGTTCTGGTAAACATATGTAGCTCTGCTCAAACAAATTAGCTCTCTCTAGAACTACTCTGATGTCTTCAGCTTGCATATTTACTACCCTTCCGTGTGTAGCTCGTGCATTATCATTCTCATCTCTGTAGATGCCATACTCATCTTTCTTTTCCCAGCGGAAAAGTCTGTTGCCTTTAGTATCAAAAGCTCTCGTACCTTGCTAAAAACGCCAATCGATCGATGTCCTGATGTTGTTGTCGATCGATGGTCGCATGAAAGTGTCTGGATGAGTACGGATCGGCTCGTGCCTCTGCTCCTCAGTATCGATCGATGCCGAATGGTGGGCGTCGATCGATGGTTTCATCTGCTGTCCAAATATATTATCCGATCCATTAGCCCTAATAAATGCATCTGCTACATCCTCCTTGGATAAATGTAGGAGTCTCTCACAAAGAGACCGTGCAAGTCCCTCTGGGTCTCTAAAAATTCCGAACTCATGTGGTCTAATATTACCAATATTTGTCTGTTCTGCTCCATGTTCGTGTTCTGGTTCGTGTCTGATGTCATCCCAAGGCCATGAGTAGCATTCGATCGATGTCGGATTATCCAATCTCGCGTTCATCACCCAATCAACGTCTTCTGAAGCCAGGCCGCAATATTCAATTTGCTCTTCCTCTTTGTAATCTTCAGTGTATCCTTTGCATATTGGACGTTTGTCGATCGATGGTATATGGTGACCATCGATCGATGCTCGATAATCATACTTTTGCTCGGAAAAGATTCTAGCTTCATTAGCCATGGCAAGAATATCTACAATATCTTCCCATGTGACATTAAGTAGTCTGCCGACCATAGCTCTTGCGTGACCATCTGGATCTCTCATGATACCAAACTCAGTTGGATGTAGATAACCATATTCCTTCTCGTGTTCTGCAGCTGAATCTACTTTGGATGTTGCTCCTTGGTCAGTATCGATCGATGGCATAGGGTTACCGTCGATCAATGTCGATTTCCTGAGTTGATGGGAAATATGAAAAACACCAGCCTCTTCCATAGCAATACCACGATACTCAATCATCTCTTTTTTTCTGTAGTCTTCGTCGTACTCGGGGTGGGCTGTGTTGTAATCACTATCTGTGTGGTAGTTGTTGATCGTTTCTAGAGTGTGAGTGTCGATCGATAACAAAGGGTGGGCATCGACCGATTATTGAACTGCAAGCGTGTCGATCGACAGGTTGGGTGTTGATAGATGCTCCATCTTCCGACTCTTAATTGAAGTCATAATCGCAGAAGCATGTGGCCACAAGTTCTGCATTATCACACAATTCAATCATAGTAGCCTTGTTCTTATTTTTGACAGGTTCATAGAAAATATTTTGATTAATTAGAGATAAATACAATCTCTTTAATTTCATATCGCAGATAGCTCCCACGGTAGCTATGAATGCTCTCCCAAGTAGTAGTGAAGAGTTCCAATCTATCTTGATGTCCATCACGTGGAAGTCTACTGGAACTAGGGTGTTGTAAATCTGCACCGGAACATCTTTTACCATCCCTCATGAGTTCACTTTTGAGCAGTCTACAAATGTGAAGAAATCATTGGAAGTTTCCACTTTCAGGTCCAGATCCTCTGCCACGGTTCTTGGCATAATGCTCATTGATTATCCAGTATCACATAGGACATTGGGGTATTTGTTGCCCTTGATAAAGCATGAAATCACAAACTTCCTAGGTTCACTTTTCTTCTTTAGACATGTCCTCTGTTTCATATTTTCCCTTAGATGATTGAACATGACCCCTATATCATCGTCTGTCGCTCTTGTTTCCCTGAAAAACATCCACAATCTGTGAGTATAATAAGCTTCATCAAAAAGAGTATCTAAATGAATTTTTAAAACTCTTTTGGTAAAACTATCTATCTCTTTTTCATTTGGTTCTATTCGTAGAAGTTTGCGGATCTTTTGCTTCCTTTTGGAGTGTCCCTCATCTTCTCTAACAAGATCCATACTTTCATATGTGTCAGTATACTATTCTGAAACCGTTCTGGTTGGACGCACAATCAAATTTGCAGTGATGCTTGGTAGTCGAACCGACTTCCTCATTTGTCGATCGATGCGCAGGTCGCACTGTCGATCGATTCCTTTATCTCTTTGTCGGTCTTTTGTGTCGTGTAGATATCAATCGACGTTAGTCGATTCACAAAAAGCTACTGATGGTGCAGGATTCGCTGTCAAAAAATGCCCATTGCTTGGCGTCGATCGAAACCAATACGAACCGCCAAATGACATCGAACTTTCCACACGAAATCTCCTTCTTGGAGCCTTTGTCTCTTAAATTCCTACCAGAAATCATCATCAATCAATGCATTGACGTGGTGTTTCTGTCCAGCCTTGATTTTCTTCTTGATCAGGCTCTCATGTCTCCTAATGGTTTCACTTGTTTGCAGCACTTGATTCTCCAGTTTCTTCAGGGATCCTGGTGGCAACTGCTTAAGCCAATATGAAGCTTCTCCAGCAAGTGAGTACTTGAAGAGCTTACAAAAGAGATAGTCCTTATGGGCTCTATTGTCTTTGATAGTAGTAACTAGATTCTCAAATCGCTCCAAATGATCCATAGGGTGCTCATGTCGTAACCTATGGTAAGGTGTTTGTGCTACAAGTCCGAAGAAGGCGGGCTTGATTTCAAAATCATTCCTCTGAAAAGCTGGAGGGCGAATGGCGGATCTGTTGGCGTAAAACTGGTCTGGACGGTTGTAGTTAGCCAGTGCTCTCTGAGCAGCTTGGGCATTAACTTCTGGTAGAGCTGCTGCAGCGTCTGCTTCTGCTTATGTATCATGGATTATAGCCCCCCTCCTCGTCTATCTTTTGACCTGCTGCATTACGCAGATGACCGTCTTGGTCATGCAGGTTCCCGTTTTCATCCCTAGCCAGTAAAATAGTCGCAACCATCTGAACTTGTCTGCTTCTGTCGATCGATGCATATACTTTGCTGTCGATCGTTGGTATGTGATCAGTATCTGTCGATGCTCGAGTTCTGATGTTTGTCGATGCTGTTCGTAAAGAAGTGTCGGTCGACGCGGTGTTGTTGCTGTCGATCTATGCTTGTCGTCTTTCTTTACGGATCGTACGTTCGAGTCTATTGGGGTCAGAGAATAGTAGTTATTGTCCTTTAATTCTCTTGGTGTGTCTTTGGATGCATCTGAAGAACAAGGAAAATAAAAATTTAGTAACTTGAAAGTAGTAACAAACCTAGACTAAATCATAGAAATTAAATCTAATGGCCATCAATGCTCTCCGGCAACAGCGCCAAATTTGACATGCGTGTTTTTATTGTTCTAGCAGAGTATAAATATCCTAAAAAATCACTATCAAATTAACCCTAGTCTTTAACACACAAATAGTACTCTTGCCAAAATAAATCATGTGTAGTATTTAGGGATCAAATCTACAGAGAGCAATGACACACAATAGATTTTTTATTTCTAAAGATTAAGCTAGGTGAATATATATATTGGTGACAAACAATTAGTTAAGAAAATTCCTTACCAATAATTAGAGATGCAATATGGAAATATGCTAATAATGAAAATATGAAAATAATACAAATATGGAAATATTATAATAAACTAACTTGATGCAAATGTTAATATGTAAGATCTAGGGTTTCAAGCCTAATGGATTATAGTGGATATAAAGCACATATATGTAAATATACTAGGACTAAAATATTAATTATTCTGACCCTTTTAACTCCAACTCTCATATGCGAGCAAAAGGAAAGACAATCAATCGACGGCTATGGCCTGATGTAAATCGATGGTAAAATCAGAAGAAAGTGTGAATGAGATTTAATAAGTCCACCAAACTTATTAGACCAGCTCTCGCATGCGCCTAACAACCTAGTTCAATGGAGTTTATTCTCACACAGAACCTACTCTCGTAGTCGTCCATGTCCTACTTTCGAGGTCCTAATTAGCTATTCTAGAATGCAAGCATTAAGCACAACTCAATTGATCGATATTAACTTAACTAGCAATCCTATTTTTGGTCTAATCCATGATTAGCTATCATTCAACTAAATCTAGTTGATGACTACTCAGACATAAAAAGAACAATAGTCTGAATATAATGCATAGATAAAATACTGGGGTTTCAATACAAATCTCCCTAGAGAGCAATGAATCTTCTCCCCTAAAAACCTAAAACTATAAAGCTTTGTGAGTTGTGTCAAGTCTTGCCTACGCTTGTACTTGCAGACCCTCCATGCTCTCAATACATTAGCATAAATATAAAAACCCTAAAACCAAAGTCAAAACTCGTCCAGAGCATTCTTGTCAGTTGTCTTCTAAACTTGGGCTTTTTAATCAACTGTCTTGCGAGTTGGGTGTCGATCAATGGCAAGTGTACAACATCGATCGAACTTGGTCTTTCATCAATGGTCGACTCCAAGGCTGTGTCGTCGATCGACGACAGTCTTGTACTTTGACTCCTCAAATAGTCAGCTACAGATTCTTCTCCTCTAAATGCTCCAAAAGCTCCAAGTATCTCCAAAACATCCATCGACATGTAAATACTCTAAAACATATCCAAGACACACATAATAGACCCTAAATAGAGTCTAGAACATGACCTAAAACTGGTAATAAATAGGCTATATCAGTCTTCTTCTCAGGCAAAACTCCGATTTCATCTTATCTTGTAAAACTAAATCTGGTTTGTTTTGTCGTCTTCTTCTCCCTGCAGAATAATTCTACTAAGAAAAATAGAGAATATGGGTTCGAGAGAAGCAAGGCTACCTTTTTATACTCCAAGATACACCATCTCGCACTAAAAAAACTCGCATTGATGGTGATATTGTGGTTGATGGATGAATATATAATCGAAGCGTTTCAATGATGAAAGGGAAGATCGAACGTTGCGATCAAAACCCAACGAAGAGATTATGCATGATTTTTTTACCATCTCAAACTCTCAAACTCCAAAGAAGAGAAAACATGATGAACCCTAATTTGCAAAACGACAAAAATAAGCTTATGAGGATTTGACATATATGGGCCTTAAACGTTGAGACAATACGAAGCCCAATTACACAATAAATCCACATATAATGCCGGGAGTTAAATGATGCGTAGTGTTTTGTTTTATTAGACATGTGTCACGCTCATAAAAATATATTTGATGATGTGGCATCCTCATGAAGGATAAAACAATTATTTATATATAGATTTCATAAAGTTGTAATTACTATAACTTTTATATTTTATTGAATAAGTATTCTCAAATATATAAACTAACCAATTTTCAAATTCTGTATATTACTAAATATATCTTAATACTTATTTTTCTAAATTTAATTCATTAAATTTGTAACTAACATATCTTATATTCATTGATGTTTATAGTTAAAAAACTAACTAATTGATTATAAATAAAATCATATATATTAAATCCAATTTTAAACATATTATATATTCACTAATATATTCAACTAAAAAACAGATCAAAATGGATTCTCTAGAAAAATAATTTTCTAAAATGTCACAAACCATTTGAAACAAGATTGAAAATTAAAATTAATATTAGTAGTTCACGGTGACACATTAAGTTGATGTGGACTTCCGGCTAACACTTCATAATAACGATTTATATTCGGCTTTCTGAGCCTAATAACGACTTATGATCCTTCTAAAAGATAGAAAGAAAAATTCAAACAATCTATAAAGAGAAATATCCTAAGATAGATTTAAAAATTTTTTTATCACAAAATAAACTTTAAGGGAAAAAATGACAAAAATAACCTTTTTGGAATGGGATTTTGGGGGTAAATATACGTTTATACCTCTTGAGTTAACTAATCTAGACTTAGGGTTTACAGTTATGGGGTGGGGTTTTGGGGGTGAGGTTTAAAATTGAAAAATTAAATAAAAAATATTAATTTTTAAAAAATAAAAAGGTCTAGTTTGGTCATTTTTGTTTTCGAAGTTTATTTTTGTGACAAAAACTTCAAAAGGTGTTATTTGAGAGATTTGCCCATCTATAAAACATAATAAATGTTAACTATAAAAATGAAACTTAACCGTGCAAGACACGGGTTCTATTCTAGTATGAATGAAAGTAGAGTACAGTAATGCGTTTTAGTGGGCGGGAAGCAAGCAATCCTATGACGTACATTTAATAGTGAATTTTATTTCAAAGTATATGTATCCATATAAATAAGATAAATGCCAAGTCAAATTAGAATTTTAATATCAAATTTATTGATCAAATTGTAGGAAAAACATTTACAAGGTAAGTTTTGTTCTATCTAACTCTCTGTAGAGGAGATTGTGATATAATCTAAAAATATATAGAAATATAGAACTGAATGTCAAGACGAATTCACTGCAAACCATCTTCGTAAAAAACCCTCAAGCTTGTGATTTCCAGTGTACTCCAGAGATGAAATGCGGTTTTGGATTGACATGTCAATGGCACGAGCAAGAGCATCCACCATAGCACACATTTTCCCAGGCCTTCTGGAATTCATCTATTTCCGTACCCAGTGGCGGTCCGGAATATTTTGGTGCCTAAAGCGCAACCAAAAAATATTGCCCTTTAATTACAATTATTTTTTTTTTTGCACTTTTAGCATTGTTAAAATGTTGAATTTAAAATAAAGTATACAAATAATAATAAAATTCATTGCACATTTTCTTGCAAAGTTATTCATAAATTTTGAATACTCAAGTGTTTTATCTAGTTCATGTTCTATTAATATTATCGATAACACGTTTAATAACTTATGAAACATATTCAAACATAAATATTTTATTTTAATCTATAGTTTAAAAAAACTAAATAATTAAAACAAAACTGTTTTACTAATGTATGATTATAACTATATGTTCTTTAAAAAAATAACATCTCAACCGTTTTCATAGTGTTCTTTGCAACATTATCTAATAGTAAAGTTCTATATACATGTTTTGTTGATATTGAAGAATAATTATAATTTAATCAAATCATTTTCAATTTATAAAATTTTACTGATTATTTATGTTGAGGATTTCAAAGAGAAATAATTTATTTCTAATTTCATGTTTGTTTACATTTTAAAAATTCTTAAACATATTATAAAAAGTACCACAAAAGATAAAGAAGCTAAAACAAACATAAAACTGAGAGATAAATCAATTCCAGCAACAGTTGGTGAACAATGTAGAACATAGATAATTGAAAAATTGTCAATTTTGAATTAGTAGAATATATAAACAATTGGAGAACATAGACTAGATTTATATTTACTCTTTACTTTATTATTAAAGTTATATATATACTATAAATAAACAAAGGTTTTTCAAAAAGTAACAATTGTATCTTGTTTACAGCTTATTTACTTGCAATCATTTTAAAATGAAGATTTAATGGGATACAAAAAGGATACATCGAACCCTCCACCTAAAGGGCAACAAAACCATCACACTGACGTACCACTAGACCAATGAAACCTTTTGACATTTGGTGCCCCTAAAACTATAATAATCCTTGGCGCCCAAAGCTCATGCTTTATGGGCTTTAGCCCAGGGCTGGCCCTGTCCGTACCAGGTATACTACCGCCTGGAACAACATTTGTATTAGAATGCCATCAAGTCTGCTTTGATTAGGAGCTAGCAGAATGGTGACTGTATCATCCCCGTAAGGAGTAGTAGAGTGAAAATGTAGCTCTCCTGCTACCTTTATCTATAGAATAAATGTATAAGGACACGCAAAATAAAGGTGATTTCTGCTCTCATCCCTTTCACCACAAAAAAAACACACACACAGCCATTTGAGATGCCCCACTGCCTCATTCGAATTCTAGTGGATAGCCTGTCCAAAAATGCTAACCAAAACATAAATGATTGTCGTGGAATATTGGAAAACCATACGAGTTTGGGCCAAGAGAATATCTATCTGCATGCTAGCATGTGCTTAAATGGCTGTGTGGCAGAGAAAATAGGTTTACAATCGTCTTGTCCATGTTTCCATAGAGAAATGTCTGGAACAGATTCAACCTCCGGCGGTTTCATAGCCTCTATCCTATCATACAGATGTGGATAAAATTTGTGTCCACGGCTCTGAAGGTTCCATTCAATATTTAATAGCGCATCAGAAAGAGGTTGAGTTCCCCAAATAACGGGCTCCAGAATCCCATGTCTCATATGACAATATGCATGTACCAAGCCAATTATATGTCCAGAAAAACACATATCGACCATTGTTGACTTCGAATTTCAGGAATTCAAAAGAAAGAGGTCTGAGTTTCACGCCAAAGCCAAGATCCAGCGACATTGTCTTTGGTATCTCTGTATGAACCGTGACACATGACGTAGTGTTGCATCATCTCTGAAAGAGTGAATAGACGCCATATAATGCTTAGAGCAAACACTCGTGAAGTGTCACGCAACTTGCGAATTCCTAAACCACCTTTTATTTGGAAAAAAAGAAGATCAGCCTAGAAAACTTTAGTCTTTTAAGTAATGCTTGGAGGCCCAGGCCATAAAAATGCACTACATGTACTATGTATAGTGTCCAGTCAATTTTTAGGTGAGATGAAAGTAGAGCTCCAAAAATTTGTGATACTTGTAATGACATAATTTATCCGCTGAACTCGGCCAGCAAAGGAGAGAGGTCTGTGAGTCCAAGAGAGAAATCTGCTTCTAATTTTGTTAATAAGAGGCTCATAATTGTTTTACTCCAAACCTTCGTAGTGAGTGTCATGCTTAAATACTGAATTGGAAAATTCCTCGTACTTAGGCCTCTGCAAATACTTGTTTGGACGATAGTTCATGTGTTCTGACCCGCTACAAAAATTGAAGATTTAACCATGTTGATAGGCAGACCTGACATCAAGGCGAATTGGCCCATAACTCGGAGAACCCCATCAAGAGATGCAGAACTACCATCTGTGAAAATCAGTTTGTCATCAGAAAAACTATGATGGGTTAAATTAACTTCCTCATATTTGGGATGAAAACCAATATGTCCTTAACCTTCTGCATGACTAAGCATTTTAGAAAGCACATTGTTGAGAATGACATATAAATACGGCGATAGCGAGCAGCCTTGACGTATTCCTCTAGCACTAGTGAAAAAAACTCTCCAGCTTACCATTGATCTAAACTGAGAAAGAGGCAGTAGAAATACCGACATAAATCGATTGTACAAACTGATCGGGCAAGTTCATATATCAAAGCACTTGCGTGATGAATCCCCATTTAACAGTGTCGAAAGCTTTAGAAATGTCCAACATAATGGTGCTTCAATCTGAGATATTAGGAAGATGATAACAATTAGTGAGCTCCGTTGCAATTAAGGAATTTTCCAACAGAAACTGACTATTAACAAAGGCACTCTAATTAGGTTAGTGGCTTTTGTAAGGATTTTGGAAATGACTTTGTAGATGAAGTTGCAACATGTGATTGGACGGTAGTACTTCATATATTGCGCTGGAATCTTCTTAGGAATAAGAGCCAAGTGATAGAATTTATTCCTTTGCGAAGGAATCCAAATACAAAAAACTACTGTACTGCAACGATGAAGTCTGCTTTTGTGCTGACATTACCACTGAAAGTGCCATTTTTTCCATCATCGGATAGCGTGTCTCTGCGTCAAGCAAAGTTTTTTTACGTATAAAATGGGTTTTTGCGCGTTCTTCTCGGATAAGGATGCTGCTTACTGTCGTGGTTGATACTGCGATGTACATGAAGAGTGGTTCTCCTTCTACAGGTTTCGCTAGTACCGGGGGAGTGGCCAAGTAATGCTTCAGCTGTTGGAAGGCCTTTGCGCATTCCTTGGACCATTCAAATATCTTGTTCCCCTTCTGCGTGTCGTAGAATGGCAAACATTTGTCTGTTGATCGTGAGATAAATCTGTTTAGTGCTGCCACCCTACCGGTCAATCTCTGTACCTCTCGTTTTGTTTTTGGAGAAGCCATTTCGAACAGCGCGGTGATTTGTTTTGGGTTAGCTTCGATCCTACGGTAGGTCACGAGGTAACTTAGGAATTCTCCCGATGCTACTACGAACCTGCATTTCGCGGAATTTAGTTTCATATTGTGGAGTTTTAGCCTTTCAAAGCATTCTCGGAGGTGGGCAATATGATCTTGTTCTTCGAGGGATTTTACGAGCATATCATCAATGTAAACCTTCATTGTTTTTCTGAGCTGTTCTGAGAACATACGGTTGACGAGCCGTTGATAAGTCGCGCCAGCAATCTTCAAACCGAATGGCATTATCCTGTAACAGTAAGTGACGCGGTCAGTTATGAATGCGGTCTTCTCTTGATCGTCTGGATTCATTCTGATCTGATTATATCCAGAGAAGGCATCCATAAAGGACATGAGTTTGTTCCCTGCTGTTGCTTCGACTAAGCGGTCGATATGTGGCAGCGGGAAGCTATCCTTTGGCCATGCTTTATTGAGATCGGTGAAATCAACACAGACTCTCCATTTCCCGTTCTTCTTTTTGACAGCCACTGGGTTAGCGAGCCAATTGGGATACCTGATCTCTGTTATGGACCCGACTTTGAGGAGTTTTTCCACTTCGATGTCGACCGCTTAGGCGCGTTCTGGTCCCAATATTCATCTCTTTTGTTTGACGGGCTTGAATGTCGGGTCAACGTTGAGCTCGTGACATGTGATGTCGATGTCAATCCCTGGAATATCTTCCTCGCTCCATGCGAATGCGTGAGAGTTCTCCTTCAGACAAGCTATAAGGTCGATTTTCAGAGATTCGCTTAGGTTCGTACCGATCTCTACACAACGATATGGGAACGCTTCGTCTAGACATACCGAGATAATGGGCGCGCAGGTTGGTTCTTGTTTCCCATCCAAAGCTTCGGCTGCTCGCGACTGCCAAAAACTTTCGGTATCATCATGTTCTGGTGTGTTGCCAACGGCATAAGATTTCTTTTTCTTTTTGGAAGAAAACTCAGCTAACAGATTCTTCCGTTTTATTTCTGCAACGAGGCAAACTCGCGAGATTCCACGATCTCCCCAGATGGTCTCGATTCCGCGAGGAGTCTGGAACTTGAGGCACATATGGTATGTCGACGAGATTGCTTGCATTGAGCTCAACCATGGAGTACCTACGATTGCGTTGTAGGATGAGGGTCGATCGATGACCAGGAACTCCACAATTCTCGACACGCTGCCGGCTTTTACCGAGTGATCGATCGTGCCGAGAGCCATGGTAGCTTCCCCCGAGAGTCCTACTATCAGGTTTGGATCTTCCGTGATTTTGGATAAGTCGAGTTCCATTTGTTTGAGTGTATCTTTGAAGACGATGTTGGCCGAACTTTCGGTGTCGACTAAGATCCTTGCGACGTCAATATTTTGGACTGTCAGCTCGATGACAAGGAGATCGTTGAGAGGTTTGACCGGGTCGGTCGTTGCTCTTTCCTTAAAAGAGATGTAACAACTGTCTGTTTCGTTAGGCATACTATGTCTCAAACGTTTGGTGGCTTTTCGAGTTAGATAATCTGAGGCCCCCTTCTTTAAGAGCCAAACTGTGGGAACCAAAATTCGCATTGTCGATTTCGGTTGAATTAGGAACGCAGGGTAAACCCTAGTTTCCCAAAGTTCCCGATATCTGCTAAACCACACACCAATTGATGAGGACATTCAGCATGAACCCGAACCTGACCTAACCGAGCCTGGCATCCAGGACATGATCACCAAGATGTCCCAACCAGAAGCTGCCGAAGAAGTGTCCATGCCTATTGCGTTCAAAGGACCCATGACTAGACAAAGAGCTAAGATACTTCAACATAAGTTTAATGAGAGCATGATGCTTTCATTTGATCATTTTCAGGTAAATCCAACCGAGGTTAAGCCAAATGAAGATCAAGTTGATCAAGAACCAAGTCCCAAGAGTGATGGACCATCCGAGAAGACCAAGACCACAAGTGAAGACCTTTGGCCATTCATTCCAGACCAAACCCACAACAACCTGCTGGTTATCAGCATTGACGATCAGCATACTTAGCATGATCAAGATCCAATCAAACCGACCCAAAAGGTAAGAAGGTAAGCATTTAAATTCCCATTTCTAACGATTTGATTTGTTTTGCATTTGGGTCCCTTTTCTTTCTTTTATTTGAATTTATTTCCCAAACGTTATTAGATGGCTTGCACGTCTATTAGGGTTTTCATTTAGTCCAAAACTTTGTAATTTTTGCTTCAAAGACCTTCGAAGGCATCCACGGTATTGGACATCTATATAAGTCCCCTATAAGCCGTTTGTACTTTTTTCATGCATGATATAAAACTAAAGCCTTTTCCTAGTGAAAACCCTAAGAGCTCTAGCAAGAACTCGCCTCCATCTCTTTGCCTTGTGAGACCAGAACCTCCACGGCCAAAGAGATTTATGTTGTATCACGAGTCTTCCATCCCTCATGTGGTGCACTTCATTCCATCAAGTTCTAGTTCATCGGATCATTTGGTTGATTAGATCAATCCAATCGTCCACCCTCTTGTAGATCAACTATCTCTCTTTTGCCTCGGATCATATAAGCATTTGTCAGTCTAGGCTTGTATCATTTTTGGTATCAGAGCTTTAAAAGCTCCTGAACCAGGTTTTATCAATCCCTTCTAGCATTTTAAGTTTTCATTATTGCTTAGTTTTCATTTTTATAAACCAAAAAAAACCCATAAAATTGCATTTGTTTAAAGTCTTTCATTTCTGCCATTTTTGTGTTCTTGATAAAATAAAAAAATAAAGAAGAAGAAGTTGAGTAGTTTGATCCACAAAATTATTTTCAATTAGTAGTGTAGTTCTTTGCATTCATTCCCCCTCCCAGCTCCTCTTGAAATATTTGATTAGTTCATTGCATAATTTCTTTTTTAGGTTTATTTGCATATAAACTTAAATTCTGTTTTTAATTTTTGCTTGATTTTTAGAAAACCAAAATAAAAAGTTAATTTTATTGTTTTAGTTTATATATTTCATGTTCTCGTTGATAAAGTTTAAAAAGAAGTTAATTTTCTATTTGTTTCCAGAAATTTTCAAAAAAAAAAATGCCAAGTTTCCATTTTTCTCTTTGTTCTTCTTTCCTTCTATTTTATTAAGCATGAATTGATTCTTATTTTATCTGTTTGTGCAAGGTAAACATTAAGAAAAGAGACAGGAGACTCCATGGAAGATTACTCAGAAGGAGAAGACTCTTATGGTTTAAGCCAAGACTCTTACATGAGTGAAACCGGCCCAGCATGGTTCAGTGAGGAAGATGGCTGTCATGGTTCATGTTCTGATTATGATTACTCTAGTTCAGAGTATAGAGACAACCCTGGTGAATACTATCCTGAACCTAAGCCACCAGACCACTAACAATACAACACAAGGTTGTACAAGGCAGAACTTGGCCAAGGAAACAAATCATGGAGCAGTGACACTGATTCATAAATCAGTATGGAAGGGAATGAACGTGAGGAAGTTTCATATGAGGATTATCACCTTTCCAATCCTGAAAATAAGTCCAGCATCTATGGACTCATCACATGCCGAGTGCCCACTCATTTAGCACCAATTGTCTCAAGGAAGCAAAACTTGAAGAGAAGTAATCCCAAATACAGGTCTTTAGTGTTTTCAGGAACTAGCAAGGACCCTGAAATGTACTTGCATTGGGAATAAAATAGGGAGGAGTGGCTGCAGTCCAGCAATATCCCAAAGGAGAAGATGTTAGTACAAGCTGTCTCAACATTTACAGATAGGGCTTATGAATGGTGGCTGAGGGAAAATACTCCAAGCTTCCATAAACCAGTACTGGAGTGGGATGACCTTAAGGCAAGGATGTACAGAGAGTTTTCAGAGAAATATCAAGGCATGATATTCACCACATCAAAGTCCCATTGTCAAGCAACACCAAAGAGATTGGTGTCTACAACGAAACCAGAGCCTGCTTCTAAGCATATAAGCAATCACGACCTTAATCCCAAGATGGTGACATCAAGTTTCCTTTACACACCACAATTTAGCTATGAGGTCGCCCCAAAAAGAAAAGGTTCAAGAAAGTCCAGAACAAACAATTGTTCTAGCAAAGGCCAAAGAGCCTTCAAACCCAAAGGAAGAGGAACCAACAAGTCAAGGTAAGTATTCAAACTCTAAGAAATTAAAATACCAGACATGTATAGATGTCATAGGAGAGGAAACTTTTCTGTAGCTTGTCCAACTAAAAAATCATTGATAGAAACATCAATAGAAGAGAAAACTGAAACATCTACAATATGTGATAGTTTTATTCAATCTGATTTGTTGGTTTCCAATTCTTGTATAATGCCCTTGTCTTTGTTAAAGAGTGTTGTAGCAGGAACTAAGGAGCCTGAACCCAAGGTAGAGGAAGCCCCATGCGCCACCCTTGTAATGGACCAGAAGAATGTTCAAGACATGATGCCATCCATGATGCTTAATGAAGAAAAACAAGTGTTCAAAATGTTCAATCAAGGTAAGTGTCTAACACCACCTTTATATATTGGTACTGACGTGCTTTTTTCATGATCCAGAGAGCACATATGAAATCTTTATGCTTACTGAGGTACCAAAGAAAGAACCAGTACATGAACTCAACCAAGATCTACATAACAAGTGGATACCAAAACCTGAATAAGGGATTGTTCAATAGTCAAAACTTGAGGTAAATTTCACTTTAGACAAGAATGATCTTATTGATTCCATGAAAAGATTAATGCACTTGTCTTGTCAAAGGGAAAGTGAAATAGGTACATGAAACCAAGAAGTGTACATTTCCCCAAATGAAGATACACTAACTGTGATATCTTTAGTTTCTAACCAGAAACTAGACCAAGGCGATTTTGAATCTTTGCCATTCAAATCGACCAACACTGAGGTATTCCATTATAGTATCACGTCCTTATCACCTCATTACTTAGATATGATACACTTGTTCTTGTCAAAAGTGGCAGAAGCAGATTGTAGATCAAGTTGGAAGCACGTGGCCAGTCCAATCCAAGTGGGAGATCAACTTAGTATGGGTCAGGGACATTCCCTAGTAGCACCCACTTTCTACTGGTCAGATACACACGACCACTCTCCACCAGACCAGGTAAAGAGGCCCAAAATTATTCTAATTCCAACGAGTGATATAAGCCAAACCAAGGACATGAAGTCATTTCTGCCACAACTAACACAAAGGTTAATTGTCCTAAGTTTTTATTGATTTTTAAGATTCTTTCTATTGGAATATTACACTTGTCTTTGCTAATATGTTTTGATCCAGGGATAAGAAAAGAAAGAGGTCATCCTAACCAAATAATGCGAGTAGGAGCACCAGCCATGAAGTTGATAGATACTGGCCAGAAACAAGGCCAAGGGAATGTTGAACTAGTACCATTCAAGTTTTGCTTAACCAAGGTAAGAATGTCTGATTTAGAAACTTCCTTATCACATGATATAGCAGATATCATGCACTTGTCTTTGCCAAAAGGATTTGATCCATGAATAAGACAAGAAGATGGATATCATTCTTCAAACCAAACTTGTCCAAAGAAGAATATCATTCTTCAGCATGCTGATGCACCCAAGGTAATTTCGACCATACCACATTCTGTTAATAAGACTCCAGGATCAGATAAAATTCACTAGGTTTTTGTCCAGAATATTGGGAACAATGTAGATTGCAAAGAAGAAAGCTTCAAAGAAATCCCACTAGATACTCTTTTGTTGCTAGGAGGATCAACCACAAAGGTGGTCAGAAACAAGGCTACCAACAGAGTGAAGGACCATCCACTCCAGATGAGATGCAATGAAAATTTCCAGGGCAGAGGCGTGATCTTGTCCTATCTTTTCAAAGAAGAACCACCAGATGCACAATGCATCACCAAACCAAGATTTTATCAAGGTAAGACCCTAGAATCTCAAAGGAGGATGAAACCTGACTTACTCTATCTTGGTGCAGGTTATCCAGTTTCGAGGTCGAAACTTTTTCAAGTGGGAGAGTATGATGTGGTCATCAAACCAGCAGCTGAACTAGAGGTCAGTCCAACACCCTACTCAACCAACCAAAACACCAACCAGTATATATGTGCACTAAAAATGCCATATCTTACAAACCAGAAGAATTTTAATCACGACGCTAATTTTCATGGATTCTAAAATCAAGAAGGAGTCCAGCTCATTTTGAATCGGTCCAAAATGTTCACGGACCAGGTAGTTATGAATTTTACAAACCGGAGGTTTTCCAGCCTGTTCATATGCGAGTACCCGACTTTGGAAGAAGATTTAAGCCCCGAAAATATCCGGCCTGATCTCAAACCAAATTTAGAAGTCAAAAGGAGTTTCTTAGATTTCCATCAAGACCATAATGAGGAGAAAATTCCACGGATATTAGAAGATGTGATCATTTTCCAAAACCGAGCAAATTATCTTTGGGTTTAATCATTTCCAAGCCAATCAATCTTGACCAGAAGCAATTCTACCTACAAAAAGTCATCCAGAAGACCAATCTAACCATCTAGGACGTGATGCCTTCATTCCACAGTGGACCAGCAAGCATAGGATCCGGAGGATCTATTCTTGCTCTAAGTTACCATATTTGGAGATTCTTGCAATAAATCTCCAACAGCTCTTTCTTCATCCTTCTACCCATGAAATCAGCACATTACAGGAAATAAATAAGGTTCCCAAGAAGCTCTCCTATCCCCTTAAACCGTCCAGATTCAAAGAAACTTAAGCCAAGACAAAATCCCAAAGATATCTCTCCAACGGTTACATTTCGATCATGATCAGCACCATTTAAGCCTTTTGTTTATTTGTGTTTCCTTTAGCTTCATATGACCGTTTGGTCTTGTCTCCAGGTCGTGCCATATATAAGCAGACCCATTTGTACATTTTAGATTCACTTTTCAATCAATAAAAAGCATATTTAAAATATTTTCAGCCAAAGAGTGTTCTTTGAGTTATTCTTTAGTTTCTAACTGTGAGAAACATCAGGAGACTATAGATATCGTGGTTCATAGGTTCTTTGAGAGATTCAGAAGCCTTGAGACACATATTGAGAGATTCAATCATCACCCACAGATTGAGAGATTCAATCATCACCCACAGATTGAGAGGGTCAATAAATTATCCAGCATCTTCATCCATCAACCATCATCCATCATCAATCTTCTATCCACAAACCATTCCATCGTTCATATCTTTTAGTTTCTGTTATTATTTTCACTTCATAAACTGATTTTTTCTCTTTCGTTTTCAGGTTAGTGAGGACAGAAAGGGACAGCAAGTCGGCCATCCTTACCATCCTTCCATCTGATCTTAACCTCTATCGATAAGATCGAACCATCGACCCTTCGACCCACCTTCCGAGCCTGTATCATTTGGTATCAAAGCATACATGGTTGAAAAACTTGGCCTAGAAAAGACTAAGCACCCTCATCCATATAATATTAGGTGGTTAGATGATAAAGTAGAACTTCAGATAAAGGAACAAGTTACCATTCCCTTTAGCATTGGTAAATACCAAGATGAAGTAGTGTGTGATGTAGTACCCATGCAAGCTCGACAGGTTCTTTTAAGTAGACCTTGGCAATGGGATAGAGAAACCAAACATGATGGCCGGTCTAACATGTACACTTTCATGCATGATAGGTGTAAGATTAGTTTAGGATCTCTCACACTAGTACAAGTTCATGAACTGCATTTACAAATGGTTAAGGAGAAAGAGAAATCTGTTAAATCTAATTTTCTTATTAGGCCTAGTTACATTCGAAAGGTTGTTGCTACCAAACACACAATGCTACTAATGATCTTTAAGGAGATTTTGAGTGCAGGTATGCTTTCCAGACATTGAAGGATCGCCTGACCCATCCAGTCCTAGTCCTTCCAGATTTCAACAAAACCTTTGAGATGGAGTGTGATGCATCCGGAATTGGGATTGGAGAAGTAATGACTCAAGGAGGCAAACCAGTGGCCTATTTTAGTGAGAAGTTGAGTGGGGCCACACTGAACTACCCAACTTATGATAAGAATTTATATGCACTAGTGAGGGCATTGGAGACTTGGCAGCACTACTTGCTGTCCAAGGAATTTGTGGTGCACACCGACCATGAGACCTTGAAACACCTAAGGGGCCAGACCAACCTCAAGAAGCGACATGCTAGGTGGATGGATTTCATAGAAACCTTTCCATACGTTATCAAATACAAGAAGGGCAAACATAACATTGTGGCCAATGCACTTTCAAGGAGATTTGCTTTGATTGCAACAATGGAAGCTAAGGTGATGGGACGTATGCTGGCTGCACCAAGGGGCCACAAGGGAAGTTCTATCTGCATGAAGGGTTTCTGTTCAAGGACAGAAGGTTGTGTATCCCACAGTGCTCCTCAAGGGATTTAATCACCCGAGAAGCTCATGAAGGAGGACTCATGGGACACTTTGGAGTGGACAAGACCTTGGCTGTAGTAAGGGAACACTTCTACTGGACACATTTGAAGAAGACTGTCGAGTCTCATTGTGCAAGGTGTGTGACGTGCAAGAAGGCCAAGTCCAAGGTACAATCACATGGCCTATATATGCCTATGCCCATCCCTACTGCACCTTGGGTGGATCTATCAATGGACTTCGTCTTAGGATTACAAAAAGTGCAACACAAGGATTCCATATTCGTGATGGGGGATCGATTTTCCAAGATGGCACACTTCATACCTTGTGCCAAGGTAAATAATGCATCCAAGACAGCCGACCTATTCTTCAAGGAGGTTGTACGTTTACATGGTGTCCCTAGGACCATTGTGTCCGACCGTGATAGCAAGTTTCTAAGCAATTTTTGGAGGATTTTATGGAAGAAGATGGGAACCAAACTCCTATTCTCCAAAACCTGTCATCCTCAAACTGATGACCAGACATAAGTGGTTAACCGGACATTGTCCACACTGCTTAGGGCCGCCCTTGGAAAGAACATGAAGACTTGGGTCAAGTGCAATCCCTTTGTTGAATTTGCCTACAACTGAGCCTAGAACTCTGCCACAAAGATGTCACCATTTGAGGCTTCCTATGGGTTCAATCCGACCCCACCCATGGACCTTAAACCTCTGCCACCAGCTGAAGTTATTAGCCTGTCCGGAGAGTCCAAGGATAAGTATGTCAAGGAGCTCCACAATAAAGTCACTGGAAACTTGGAGAAGAGGATTGAGCAGTACACTACACATGCCAACAAGGGACGTAAAGAACTTGTATTTGAACCAGGAGAATGGGTTTGGCTACACATGAGGCAAGAAAGGTTCCCCAACCAGAGTAGTTCTAAGTTAGAACTAAGAGGAGATGGACCGTTTCAAGTGATTGAGAGGATCAACAACAATGCCTATCGACTTGACTTACCAGGTGACATGAATGTGTCATCCATGTTCAATGTGACTGACTTGTCTCCTTACCTTGCAGATGAACCAGTTTTGAGGTCAAAGCCTTTTTAAGAGGGAGGTAAAGATGAGGACATTCAGCCTGAAACCGAACTTGAACTAACTGAGCCTGATATCCAGGACATGATCACCAAGATTTCCCAACCGGAAGCTGCCCAAGAAGTGTCCATGCCTATTGTGTTCAAAGGACCCATGACTAGACAAAGAGCTAAGATACTTCAACATAAGTTTAATGAGAGCATGATGCTTGCTTTTGATCATT